>JAMZAV010011171.1:0-21029 GCA_024449915.1 Sweltsa coloradensis | reverse complement strand
CCAGAAATCAAATTATTTTATTTGAAAATCAGTATTAACGATTTTATCTTCTGTAAAATTGTGCGCAACGAATAATTATTTTGAAAATTCAGTATTACGATTTTTCTTTTTCAAATTACGATTTTTAAAAAAATTCAAAATTTAAGTTAATTTTTTATTTAATTTAATTAATTTAAAAAAATCTTCAACTTAGTTTTGATTTTTCACAGAACAACATAAAATCCGCATAACACATGGCAGCTCATTGCACCAATTAGTCAATACGCTCATCCAACAACGCGGCGGGACTTAAGCGTTTCCTAGTTATTTAATATGTTGTGTTTGTATACCTACTCATGTAATCAACAATTGCTGTGCACATTTAAATAATGACAAATTTTACGACAATTCGTGTTATCATGTTGATGCACTCTTTGCACAAAGTATTATTATATTAGATCTAATAACATCCATGTAACTCAATATTGAAGTTTTCTACAACTAAAAACCACTGTAAAGAGCGCAAGCTCAGTTTGTGAATAAAGCAATTGAATTGAATGAATTGAAAAAATGTCAAAGAAATAATGCTAGATGATAGTTAATTATATTTCAATACTGGACCAGAATTCAAATAAGATGTATGGGTCTAAATGGTTATAATTTGTAGGTCTATACGTTATGAATTTAAATTGATGGCCGAAAACATTTGCCCCGAACAGGAATTGAACCGGGCTCTCCTGCTTCCAGGACGGGTTAAATTTTTCGTGAGTTATCACTTTGCAAACGTCCATAAAGCTGGTAATAATATTCACTATATGCACTTAACGTTAGCGTTTTTTTCCTATTGACGTGAGCATTTTTCTATTAGAAAAATACGTCCACTTAGATAACGGTTTGGTGCTATTCAGCCAAATGTTGTTATTTCAACAACCCCTACAACTACATACATGGACCATAACTCGAAAGCCAAAAATTTCACAGATACATTTTGTATGTATAAACATAATTAAACCCTATTATCGTATTATTATATATGAGTATTATGGATAGGCAATCGGGAGACCCGGGCTCGTCACCATTGTTTTAATTTCTGGATTGAAATCCGTATTATCAATTACATCTACGGATTGTTTCCGAGCAATGAAGTTGAGAAATAAGCAACATTCACACATTTTTCCACTTCGTTAAACGTTCTCAATGTGTTTGATCATCCTAAGGAAAAGGTTAAACTTCAGCCCCCCTCATCAATGTATTTAGTGTTGGTATTGAGTTACTTTCTACTGAAATAACAAGTAATGGATCCAACAGATCTGAATCAGTGGCAATCGAAGAGAGTATATTTTTATACGTTCACATGCAACTTGGGTACAAGAGAGGGTCAAGTGGAACTTTTATCTTCTTCAAAGGGCGCACTTGCACGCATGGACACGGGAATATACAGTATTTGTGTATGTGGATTGATCGAAGGTTTCAAAATCGACGTAGATACAAACAAACATGGCTTGGCTTGCGCTAGCCACTTCTAGCACGCCCTAGATCCTAACAGAAATACACTAAAACGCTGCAAAAGTGAAGTTAAATTGTGGTAAGTGGTAACTCGCGGAATGTGCAATGTGCATATTATCTAGGTTCGAGTAAGTCAGCTTGCTTTTAACCACTGTATTTTGCACCCATTAACATTCCAGGGTTATCGATTCTTTACTTAGTTTTATACATAATTAATTTTTTACAACTTAAGTATCCGTGAAGTTTCTCAACAAACTTTCTCAATGTAGCCTACACAATTTTGCTTATCCGCATCACCAACTGCTTTTAACAGTCGCGTTGATGGATGAGCGTTTTTGCTTCAATAAGACAAGTAAACTTTATATATTATTGTTAGTTCAATTAATTGCTTCATTTGCATTTACTCGTTTCATTGTTGAGTCGACTATACACAGGCCCGCGGGGTATGCTATGTTATGATGCGTCCAATGTATGTTCATCTTAATATAAAGTATCAGGTTTAAATAATAGGTTAGTTACTTAGTTTGATCGGATAACAATTATAACTCGCTGCGTTTCAAAGATTTTTTGGATGAGCGTAGGGAGCGTAGCGAGCGAAGCGAAGATTCCATTTCACTACACTGGAGAAAAAATCCGGAATGTTTTTTTTTCTTTTTTTTTTTTGTATTTTTGTGTGTTTGTTAACACGATTCCGGCTAAACCGATACTCCGATTGCGATGAAATTTTATGGAGGCCTTCGAAATCTCTGAACTTAGAACTGCCACGTTTTTTTTAGCGCAATCGGGAAATTTTTTTCTTATACAAAACTCAATTTTACGATTTTTTCGATTTTTTTAAAATTTCTTCGACTTATAACACCTACACGCTTATCCGATTGTAATGATTTTTCACAGATCTTTAATTTTATGAATTAATATATTCTTGTGATATCTGAACGCAATCGAAAAATTATTTCTCATGAAAATCGAAATTTTACGGGTTTTTTTCTTTTTTAAAACAATTCTTTGACTGATAACACCTACATGCTTTATCCAATTGTAATGGTTTTTTCACAGAACCTTAATTTTATGAATTTATATACTCATGTAAAATTTGAGCGCAATCAAATAATTATTTCTTATGAAAATTGCATTTTACGATTTTTTATTTTTTTTAAATTACGATTTATTAAAAAAAAAAATTTAATTTTTTTATTTATTTAATTTAATTTAAAAAAAATCTTCGACTAAGCAATAATTTTTTCACAGAACAACAGAAAATCCGCGTTACACATGGCAGCTCAATGCACCAATTACGCTCATCCAACAACGCGGCGGGACTTAAGCGTTTCTAGTATTTATTGGATGAGCGTAGCGAGCGTAGCGAGCGAAGCGAAGATTCCCATTTCACTACACTGGAGAAAAAAAATCCGGAATGTTTTTTTTTTTTTTTTCTTTCTGTTTTTTTGTGTGTCTGTTAACACGATTCCGGCTAAACCGATACTCCGATTGCGATGAAATTTCATGGAGGCCTTTGAAATCTCTAAACTTAGAACTGCCAGGTTTTTGAGCGCAATCGGGAAATTTTTTCTCATAAAAAACGCAATTTTACGATTTTTTTTTCGATTTTTAAAAACTTTTTTCGACTCATAACACCTCACATGCTTTATTCGATTGTAATGATTTTTTCACAGAACCTTAATTTCATGAATTAAGATATTCGTGCGAAATTTGAGCGTAATCGAAAAATTAATTCTCATGAAAAACGAAATTTTACGGGTTTTTTCTTTTTTAAAACAATTCTTTGACTTATTACACCTACATGCTTTATCCTATTGTAATTATTTTTTCACAGAACCTTAATTTTATGAATTAATATATTCGTGTGAAATTTGAGAGCAATCGAATAATAATTTTTTATGAAAATCGCAGTTTTACGATTTTTTTTTCTTTTTAAAATAACAATTTATTAAAAAAAAGTTAATTTGTTATTAAATTTAATTTAATTAAAAAAAAATTCTTCAACTTAGTAATAGTTTTTTCACAGAACAACAGAAAATCCGCGTAACACATGGCAGCTCAATGCACCATACGCTCATCCAACAACGCGGCGGGACTTAGCGTTTTCCTAGTTTTATTTTATTATTTAAGTTCGATTTCGCCTGGCTAGTTTAAATTGACATTAGCCAGCTTTAATTGAAACAGAATGATGTCGTCCGTATGCTCTATAAACATTGCTGCTGTGTGTTATTCGCTTATATACCTCGTACTGTCAGTTGCACAAACCGGTGAATAAAATACGGCAGGATATTTAATTACAAACGCTTCGTTGCTCCCTTTAGTTTTGCTGCTTTAAAGAGTAAAATATCAGTCACATCTACTCGGCTCAGGTCTTCTTCATGGCTCCTTCAGATGCTGCGTTTTATTAAATCTCATACAATATATCTCATTTTATTACCTATGTTGATCATAAACACACCATAACCATTTTATTATACTAATCCCGATGTATTTGTTATCGTTGTTTTCATACCGGTCTCCCTCATTTACTAATACATCCACTGCACAGCACAAAAACAAACGTGTATATATAGCATTCAAACAAAGACAAATAATAATTTACACAGTGATTTTGATAGAAACGACAAACGCACAAGAACGAACAAATGATAGCCTGTTGAAAGGGTTTTCCAATTAAATTGTGCTCTAGTGTCACTCATGGCTAGCTTCCATGTTCAACACTCTGTTATCTTAATCGAGGTGTGACGAGTTAACAATAGCCTTCGGTGGCACAGTTTCACATTTACCACAACTATCAATGCGAGTGGGTTGAAATTGATCCACTTATAAAAGAGTGGGGGCCCGCTAAATAGATTGTGCTTATTTAACCGAGTGGTTGATAAAGCCCATGCTGTGAGTAGGGGGAAAATTGAGGTAGCCAGAGCACCATACCGTGGATCCAAGTGGATCCAAGATGGCGGCGATGACGTATTTCCGGGTCACGTGACAGCCGCCATCTTGTTTCCGGCCGCCATATTGTTTCCGGTCACGTTTTTCCCGGTAACGTGTTTCCGGCCGCCATTTTGGTTCCGGTCACGTGTTTCCGGCCGCCATTTTGAATTTCCGCCGCCATTTTGAATTTCCAGCAGCCATCTTGAAATTCCAGCCGCCATCTTGGCCACCCTTTTAGGTCGACCGCCATTTTAGCCTCCGCCGCCATCTTGGCCACCATTTTAGGTCGACCGCCATCTTGGCCGCCATTTTCGTTCGAGCGCCATTTTAGTTTTGCCGCCATCTTGGTCGCCATTTAAGGTCGAGCGCCATTTTTGTTCGAGCGCCATTTTAGCTCGCCGCCATTTTAGTTTCGCCGTCATCTTTGCCGTGTCCTCGTCACCTTTTTCGAATTTTCAAATATCGCGCCACTTCTTGGCGTCCCGCGCACTCCCGCGCACTCTAGTAACCATTTTTGGTATTTTGAATTTCACTGATATATTTATTTTTTAATTCATATTTATTTCCAATTGAAAGCGACCTTGAAAAAAAGTGTCAGATTACCGTGTCTCAAACCATGATCAACTCGGTACCTTGGATTACTAGCTCATCGCGTTAACCGCGCGGCTAGCAAGACACATGCATGGCAATGGATAATTGTTGATACTTATAATAGCTTCAGATAAACCACGCCTCCTCATGACGCCCACACAGGCTATTAACTAATAGCTTCTGTTAAGTGTTTTCACTTCGCGACCATAGTATTCAATTAGCTATGAGTCTGGGGATCCGACCCACGTGATCTTAAACACCAATGAGTCTAAGCGTCACGACCCGCGTTTTTTTCAAATTTTGACAGAAGGGCAAAGTAGCAACCCAGTTCAATAACTCGCCCCCCCCCCCCGCATCGATAGCATACGGTGGGTCCAACCCACGTGATCTTAAACACCAATGAGCCTGTAGGTGGCATGACCCGCGCTTTTTTCAAATTGGCATAAGGGCTTAAGCACCAGGTCATAGCCCGCGGTATTCGAATAGCATACGGTGGACCCAAAAATTTGACGTCACGGCCTGCTTTTATTTTTCAAATTTACCAAAAAAGGGCATTAACCGTCAAGTCATAACCGCAGTATTCAAATTTGGCAAAAGAGCATAACCACCAGGTCATAACCCCGCGATATTAAAATAGCATTCTGCGGAATCCAAATATCGTAGGGTTAAACAACATGAGGTAGCAAAATGTCAAACTTTTTAAATTTCTAATATAACGTCACCATCGCGGAGGGAAAAAACCGTCAATATCCTAAGTCTCATAACCCTCAGTATTTAAATAGAATTCCGAGGAATCGAAATGCGTAGGCTTAAACAACATAACATATCAAAATGACAAACTTTTTAAATTTCAACGAGTTGCATAAAAATGCTTCGCGCTGACATGTCCATACATGAAAATACAACTTTCAGCAAGAAATATTCTGTTTCTCTAAAACTCTGCATTATTATTGCATAATTGAAAGTCGCATTTTATATTTCACCGGAAATAAGAGTTTGCATTCATAGACAAGTTTAAACTTGAAATGGTCATCATTCTATCTACATGAAAGTCCGGTGTGAATAACCTTTGGGGGAAAGGATATAGGAATAAAATCATTATACAATATATAAATACATTTTACACTTTTATTGATAAATCGTTTGAGGTAAACATAAATAGTATAAATTTGTTACATTTTATAATAATATATGATTATCGTATTTTATTCTTTGTATTAGTGATTTACATTTTTTATTTTATTTTTTTTATTTTTTATTTTAATTTTAACGTAAGAATTTAAATTGAAATGTAAAGTAGTAAAAAAGGTCCTTCTTCTTATGTTAAAACATATTATTATTATTATTATTTTTACTATTATTATTATTGAAGAAATATTTCAATAAATCAATAAGTTGTATTTTATCTATGAACAATAGCTTTCAAAATTGCAATTATTTTCATTCTTTACCACGAGCATGTCCCCTAGCTATGGATTCGTTGTAGTCACGCTTCAGTTTACTTTATACTGAGTGGTCCACTATTAAAAACATTTATTTAGTATTTACTATATTGAATCAAAACTTTGTATAAGAAAAATGTATGGATATTAAAATTTTCCCAAAGCGAAATTTAATACTATGAACTTATAGAAAACAACAACGAATATTTTTACAAGCGTGAAACTTTAAAATATACATTCCGTTATAAAAATACATCGTGTTCAGGATACCATTCTTTAAAATTATCACGCTTAAAATTTAATTTTAGAAAAGCATTTCCCCAAATCCACAAAGCAAAACCCACGCTAGCGTTTCTTTAATGTTATTTATAAAATTCAAAAAGTATTATACAATAGATGAGAGTACAGTTTAACACAAATTTTCTTGAACAACCTACTTTGACCAAATAAATATCAAGTATTCATAAAAGAGATTTCAAACTAGCACTTAAGCTCTTGTATTTTATAATTCACGCGTAATAATAATATGTTGTCTTTAAAATAAATATTTTTATTCACTTCGTCCATTAATTTTAAAGGTGTTTACGATTTAAAAGTACATTACTATAAATAAAATTCGAAATTTTGTTTTGTTTGAGCGTAGAACATTAATATTTTAAAACTATCTTAAATCATTAATCAAATAAGAGAGATAGGAAATAGATAAATCATTAAGTTACCTGGAAATAATTGTATCGCGCAAAGTGTTTTAATTTTCTCACAAAATAAATTATGATATTGTTATTGTAAAAATTGAATACATTTTATCACGTTTTCTCACTTGAATCGACAAGTTTTTATTTACAAGTACGTTTTATTGTCATTAGCATTGTAAACTGTTATAAGCCTACAACAATAAAATAAATCATAATTCATGCACAGTATAAATAGATAAATAGTCTATGGTAACTATTAGGCAAACGGTTTTTTAAGAAAAATAACTTTCGGTAATTTCTTTCACAATGTGGCTCGTATATTTTTTAAACACATCTCAAGATGATTTTTTTGTAGCATTACATGATCACTCTGGGATGTTTTTTAAGTGAAAACCCATTTGCTACCATCAGTTATATAGTTTATAAAAACATTTTGCTTTCGTTTTTGATTCTTCATTGAAGCTATTTATTCTTACAAAAATATATATTACACAATACTTCCCACTATGTGAGAAAAAAATTTTTTGTTTCCTAAAACTGCTTTAATAATAAATCGAAGATAAGTAAATAGTATTCTATTACTATTCAGTATTAAAGACAGATACCAATCAATAACATTATTGTAGAGTTAATAAAATCGCTATTCAACATTAACTTTTCTTTACTAAAATAATTCTAATAAACGTACTGATTCATCTACTATAAATTTTTTAAAAAGTATTCCACCACGTTTAAATTTACAAAACAACAACTCTCCACGTAATATTATATTTTAAACGTTATCGAAGATTAAATAAAAGAATTCATTTTAAATAAAATACTTTGTTAGATATTTTTACTGCAATAAACTACTTTATCAATACTGAATTCTAAAAAGTATTTATAGTTGAAATGTAATAATTTACATACTCTTCACACATTTCGTAAGCAATGTAACATTTTTTTGAAAATTATTCTCAAACCATTCCATATACTACACTGGTTTTTCTATTTTAAAAATTGAGTAAAGCTACGATGTACAAGTTTCATAACATTTATTTGAAGATAAAATATGAAGACTACTTACGCTATCAATTCTTGATCGTTACTCTTTTAGTAATATTCACTTGATTGCTTAAAAAAAAATTTTTTTGCTTTTTAATACTTTTCACACACGTAGTCGCAAATAAATCTTTTGGGTCTTATCTCACAAGTGTCTGACTACAACAAAATAAAACCAAACGCGACTCAAGTAAAATCTAAAATTTATAGTATTCTTCATAAAAACATCTCAAGTACATATTCATTGAAACATAATAGTTACACGCAATTTTCATTTCCGATGTTTATTCGCGAAATATAATAAATATATTTTGTTAAAAATGTTTTTTTCGAGAGTACTCATTGACAGTAAAAAAATATGTCTGAACACTGAAATTTAAGTTCGCACAAAAACACACTCAAATTTTATATATTAAAAATAATATCACCGTATTCGGAGAAAATTTACTAAATGTCCCAACTCCTAATTTAATTTTTCCACTAAACCTTCTCGTTTTTAAAAAATAGTTTTATACTTCCGTGTATTTTATGCATTGATAATAACACTTTTTTTTTCAATTACTTTAGGAGGGGGGTAACCTAAATATGCTTCTTTCTTGAAAAGGAAATTTTGATTCTATACATCTCACTTTTATTCCACCATTCAAGATGATTCAAACTAACGGTTTTTCCTAGAGTCCTGTATATTGACAAATGGTGAAAAAAAATGAAATTCAGTATTTACCATTTTAGTTCCATATTCGATAAGAAAGAACACCTTCTTTTAAAGTGTTTAGATTCATTTTTCACTCAAATTAAAAAAATACATATTTTTTTTTTAAAAATTTAGTACTTTTTTAAAATGTTTTCTCACTTTAAGCAAATAAAAATAAATACCAGATCAAATTTCCCATTTCAGGTTTGGAGTGAGCTCTAACCAAATTAGAGAAGGGTTTGTGTTTACAGAAAATTGTGATCATTTCTGATCATTTCTTTTCTCAGATAGCTTTAAAGTAAATTATAACTTACCTAACCCTAGAAAAAGTATGATCAATTGATGCTTTTCGAGAGCGTTATGCCATAAAAATAATAAATCATATACTAAAATTAAAATTCAACATTACTAAAAATCTAGACAATGATAGCACTGGAAATATAAAAAAGAATAATACTTTTACACCATCATTAACGTTTTTTCCCTAAATAAGAAAGTATAATGGGGAAAGAAAGGAATCCACTATACAATACATCAATTAGAAATAATATGGGTTCATACAATTTAATTTAAACTGTTAAACAAATATTAGGATTTTAAGCAATCAAAAACCGTCTGTATTTACGTCAAGTAAAATAAATTTTTATAAAAGCATTTAAAAAGGAGCAAGTCACGTCATTGTAGCATCGTCACGATTAGTTAGCATGATTTCTACACCAATCAATCTACGAAAGGGTATGTCTATGCTGTTTTCAAATAAATATTAATTTTAAAAAGGACACCTTTACTTTGTCTTTTGTATATTTAAAAGAAATAAAAGAAATATACACTATATAGTTGTATCACATTCATAGTTTGGTGTTTGGTAAACTTACGTTTATAAGAGTATTTATTTTACATTTTACTACTTCGAAAGCGAAAAACCACATCACAGGGGAAGAAGATGTGATTATTTACTTCCTTAATATTGGGCCTTTCCGGAAAGTGTTTACATCTATTTAAAAAAAATAAACAACGGAGTGACTATTTATGCATTTTCGCAACAACCTTGTAGCTGTACACTCTAAACGTGCAAATCAAGAGAGTGAGCAATCAAAATATTTTTAAGAATGGCATTTTATAAATGTATGATCTATCAAGTTTATAAAATATTATCTATTCTTAAATTACAAAGTTTATTCTTATTTTTAAATAATCTTGTTTAAAGAACGTTTATGTAATCTAAACGAAAAATTAAGTCTTTCTTTAAAAATGTCTCAATGCTCACAACCACGTTGAACGTATTAAAAAGCTCTTACAAAGTGAAACCTTCCCGTATGCATTGTTAAAAACCACCGATAAAGTTCTCATCCACTGTATTACAGACTGTGTTTACTTTATAATATTTTGACAGGATGGTTTCAAATTTTTAAAATATCACGTATCCTAAAATAAAAAGTTAAAGTTTATGAAATCTACTTTCTAAAATAGTTCTGAAAAAGAAATCTGTCAGTTAAAGAAAAATATGGGAATACCTTTGAAATTGTAACATTTTGTACATGATCTACATCTTTTTTACGGTTAAAATGAGAGAAAATTTAATTTTATAAATGAATGATGTAAATCTTGGAGGATTGACAAAAACATTTGACACTAAGGATATTGTTAAAACGAGATCGTACTCTTTTAAACACAATTATTCATAAAATTATACTTGACGAGAACCTAAAATACATTAAAAAGGGTAAAACTGTATTTTTGACGTTCAATGTTCACACTAACCAGGCTAACAAGTTGAACACTTATTTTGATTACTGATTTTCCTCATTCATATCAAGTAAAAACTAGAGGATATTAACTCACCTCTTCTTTGAATAGCAACTTTTAAACAAAAAAAACTTCGCGGGAGCGATCAAGTGGTAATTAAATGTAGATGAGATCTCTATAAGATAAAAAATGACTAAATATTAACAAGTAATTGATTCACATTGGATGAATATAAGCATTATGTTGATATATATGAATTAGGATGATAGCGGTATAATGTGTAATGACTTATTTATTTATTTATTGTCTATCCTATGCAGTTAAAAAACAGATTAACAAAGGTGAACAACGAAATAATAAATATTTGAAAAAGTAATATTACAACAACATGCATTAAAACAAAAACAACTTTTAACAAATTCAAAAAGAAATTAAATGCATTAAATTATAATTCAAATTTAAAAAAAAGTGGGGGGGTAAAAGAAAAAAGAAAAGAAAGAAAAGAAAAGAAAAGAAAAGAAAAAAAATAAGAAAAAAAAAGTAACGTAACGTAAAGTAAAGTAAAGTAAAGTATAGTAAAGTAAAGTAAAGTAAAGTAAAGTAAAGTAAAGTAAAGTAAAGTAAAGAAAAGTAAAGTAAAGTAAAGTAAAGTAAAGTAAAGTAAAGTAACGTAAAGTAAAGTAAATTTAAAGTAAAGTAAAGAAAAAGTAAAGTAAAGTAAAGAAGATGTGGAATAACATTATTAAAGAAAAAAGAAAATCCTTATTAGACGAACCCCACTCAAACGAATATAAGGGTTTACCATAACTCTTTAACATCATATCGGGGAGTTATCAAACTTTCGCGGAAGAAACCACCGACCGCGAAATCTTCCTTCTTTTTAAATTAAATTAAACATTTTAGTTGAGAGGGTGGTGTGTGTGTGTGTGGAATTTGATGTGAGGATAATTTAAAATTAACTGTAGACAAGTGATTAGAATTTCAATTCAACAAAAAAAAAATGCAAGTGGTTTTCATTATTTTATTTAGTATAACCTTATAGTAAAGAATTACTATGCTTTAATGTTGTGAAAGAAAAAAGTTTTAAATGGGATATTGAGGCAAATTGACAATAGAATAAGTAGGAGACATTAACAAAGTTTTAAATAAATATCATTTTTTCCCCAGACGATTTACACATACACAATGATGGTATCCCAGTAATAAATCAATCATTATCTTCTATAAATATAGTTTAAAAATAAAAATAATAATTATTATTATAAATTCTATATGATCGAGCAAGTTGTTTAAAATACACCATCGTGCAATTTTCTTTTCTTTTCTTTCCTTTCCTTTCCTTTCTTTCTTTTCTTTCTTTTCTTTCTTTTTTCTTTCTTTTTTCCTTTCTTTCTTTCTTTTCTTTCTTTCTTTTCTTTTCTTTCTTTCTTTTTTTTTTTTTTTTACCCCCACCACTTTTTTTTAAATTTGAATTATTAATTTAATGCATTAATATTTTTTGAATTTGTAAAAGTGTTGTGTTTAAGCATGTGTTGTTGTATATTACTTTTCAAATATTTATTATTTCGTTTTTGTTTCACCCCTTTGTTAATTGTTTTTTAACTGCATAGGGATAGGGCAATAATAAATAAGTCATTACACAAATTATGTACGCTAAACATCCTAATTCATATATATCAACATTTAATTCTTATATTCAAACCCAATGTGAATCAATTACTTGTTAATATTTAGTCATTTTTTATCTTATAGAGATCTCATCTACATTTAATTACACTTGATCGCTCCCGCGAAGTTATTTTGTTTAAAAAATTGCATTCAAAGAAGAGGTGAGTTAATATCCTCTAGTTTTACTTGATATAATGAGGAAAATCAGTAATCAAAGTAAGTGTTTCAACTTGTTAGCCTGGTTTAGTGTGAACATTGAACGGGCAAAAATACAGTTTTACCCCTTTATAAAGTATTTTAGGTTCTCGTCAAGTATAATTTTATGAATAATTGTGTTTAAAAAAGTACGATTTTCGTTTCTAACAATATCCTTAGTGTCAAATGTTTTTGTCAATCCTCCAAGATTTACATCATTCATTTAAAATTAATTTCTCTCATTTTAACCGTAAACAGATGTAGATCATGTACAAAATGTTACAATTTCAAAGGTATTCTATATTTTTCTTTAACTGACAGATTTCTTTTTCAGAACTATTTTAGAAAGTAGATTTCATAAACTTTAACTTTTATTTTAGGATACGTAATATTTTAAAACTTTGAATACCATCCTGTCAAAATATTATAAAGTAAACACAGTCTGTAATACAGTGGATGAGAACTTTATCGGTGGTTTTAACAATGCAATACGGGAAGGTTTCACTTTGTAAAAGGCTTTTTAAAACGTCAACGTGGTGATGAGCAGTTGAGACATTGTTAAAAGAAAGACTTAATTTTTTTTGTTTAGATTACATAAACGTTCTTTAAAACAAGACTTATTTAAAAAAAGAATAAACTTTGTAAATTTAAGAATAGATAATATTTTATAAACTTTGATAGATCATACATTTATAAAATGCCACTTCTTAAAATATTTTTGATTGCTCACTCTCTTGATTTGCACGTTTAGAGTGTACAGCTACAAGGTTGTTTGCGAAAATGGCATAAATAGTCACTCCGTTTTTTATTTTTTTTTAAATAGATGTAAACACTTTCCGGAAAGGCCCAAAATTAAGGAAGTAAATAATCACATCTTCTTCCATGTGATGTGTGTTTATCGGGTTTCGAAGTAAGTAAAATGTAAAATAAATACTCTTATAAACGTAAAGTTACCAAATTACACCAAGCTATGAATGTTGATACAACTATATAGTGTATATTTCTTTTATTTTCTTTTAAATTACAAAGACAAGTAAAGGTGTCCTTGTTAAAATTAATATTTATTTGAAAACAGCATAGACATACCCTTTCGTAGATTGATTGGTGTAGAAATCATGCTAAACTAATCGTGACGATGCTTACATGACGTGACTTGCTAACCTTTTTAAATGCTTTTATACTATTTTATTTTTTTCTTGACGTAAATACAGAACGGTGTGGGTTTGCTTAAAATCCTAATATTTGTTTAACAGTTTTAAATTAAATTGTAATGAACCCATATTATTTCTAATTGATGTATTGTATAGTGGATTCCTTTCTTTCACATTATACTTTCTTATTTAGGGAAAAACGTAATGATGGTGTAAAAGTTTTTATTCCCCTTTTTATATTTCCAGGGGCTATCAAATTTTCTAGATTTTTAGTAATGTTGAATTTTAATTTTAGTATATTGATTTATTGATTTTTCATGGCCTAACGCTCTCGAAAAACATCATTGATCATACTTTTTTTTCAGGTTAGGTAAGTTATAATTTACTTTAAAGCTATCTGAGAAAGAAATGATCAGAAATGATCACAATTATCTGTAAAACACAAACATTCTCTAATTTGGTTAGAGCTCACTCCAAACCTGAAATGGAATATTTTATTGGTATTTTTTTTTTTTATTTGCTTAAAGTGAGAAAACATTTTAAAACGTACTAAAAATTTTTAAAAACAAATATTGTATTTTTTTAATTTGAGTGAAAATGAATCTAAACACTTTAAAAGAAGGTGTTCTTTCTTATCGAATATGGAACTAAACTGGTAAATACTGAAATTTTATTTTATCACCATTGTCAATATACAGGACTCTAGAAAAAAACCGTTTAGGTTTGAATCATCTTGAATGGGTGGAATAAATAAGTGAGATTATAGAATCAAAATTTCCCTTTTTTAAAAGAAGCATATTTAGGTTACCCCCCTCCTAAAGTAATTTAAAATAAAGTGTTATTATCAATGCATAAATTTCACGGAAGTATAAAACTATTTTTAAAAACGAGAAGGTTTAGTGGAAAAATTTAAATTTGGAGTTGGGACATTTAGTAATTTACTCCGATACGGTGATATTATTTTACATATACAAAATTTGAGTGTGTTTTTGTGCCCAACTTAAATTTCAGTGTTCAGACATATTTATTTTACTGTCAATGAGTACTCTCGAAAATCTTTTGAACAAAATATATTTATTATATTCGCGAAAAAACATCGGAAATGAAAATTGCGTGTAACTATTATGTTCAATGAATATGTACTGAGATGTTGTTTATGAAGAATACTATAATTCTAGATTTTTTCTTGAGTCGCGTTTGTGTTTTATTTTGTTGTATCAGACACTTGTGAGATAAGACAAAAAGATTTATTTGCGACTACGTGTGTTGGGAAAAATATTAAACAAGCAAAAACTTTTTTTTTAAGCAATCAAGTGAATATTACTAATAGAGTAACGATCAAGAATTGATAGCGTAAGTAGTCTTCATATTTTATCTTCCAAATAAATGTTATGAAACTGTACATCGTAGCTTTACTCAATTTTAAATAGAAAAACAGTGTAGTATAAAGGAATGGTTGAGAATAATTTTCAAAAAAATGTTACATTGCTTACGAAATGTGTGAAGAGTATGTAAATTATTACATTTTCAACTATAAATACTTTATAGAATTCAGTATTGATAAAGTAGTTTATTGCAGTTAAAAATATCTAACAAAGTAGTTTTATTTAAAATGGGGATTCTTTTATTTAATCTTCGATAACGTTAAAATATTAATATTACGTGGAGAGTTGTTGTTTGTAATTAAACGTGGTGGAATTACTTTTAAATAATTTATGTAGATGAATCAGTACGTGTATTAGACTTATTTTAGTAAAGAATGTTTAAAGTTGAATAGCGATTTTATTAACTCTACCCAAAAATGTTATTGATTGGTATCTGTCTTTTAATACTGAATAGTAAAAGAATACTATTTACTTATCTTCGATTTATTATTAAATGCAGTTTTAGAACAAAACTTTTTTTTCTCACATAGTGGTAAGTATTGTGTAATATATATTTTGTAAAAATAAATAGCTTCAATGAAGAATACAAAACGAAGCAAAATGTTTTTATAAACTTATATAACTGATGGTAGCAAATGTTTGCACTTAAATAAACATCCGAGAGTGATCAGTAATGCAAAATATCATCTTGAGAGTTTAAAAAATATACGAGCACATTGTGAAAGAATACCGAAGTTTTTATCTTTAAAATCGTTTGCTAATAGTTCCATAGATATTTAATCTTTTATAGCTGTGCATGAAAATTATGATTTATTTATGTTGTAGGCTTATAACAGTTACAAGCTAAAGACAATAAAACGTACTGTAAATAAAAACCCTTTTCGATTCAAGTGAGAAACGTGATAAAATGTATTCAATTTTTACAATAACAATAAACTAATTTATTTTGTGAGAAAATTAAAACACTTTTTGAAAATTTCCAGGTAACTTAATGGGTTTATCTATTTCCTATCTTCTTATTTATTAATGATTTAAGATAGTTAATATATTAATGTTCTAAAGCTAAACAAACAAAAGTCGAATTTATTTATAGTAATGTACTTTTAAATCGTAAACACCTTTAAAATTAATGGACGAAGGAATAAAAATATTTATTTTAAGGGCAACATATTATTTACGCGTGAATTATAAAATACAATGATTTATCTAGTTTGAATTCTCTTTATGAATACTTTAATTTATTTGGTCAAAGTAGGTTGTCAAGAAAATTTGTGTAAAACTGTACTTCATCTATTGTATAATACTTTTTTAAATTTTTAAATAACCATTTTAAAAAACGCTAGGTGGGTTACTTGTGGATTGGAGTGCTTTTCTAAATTAAATTGAAGCGTGATAAATTTTAAAGAATGATCCTAACACGATGTATTTTTATAACGGAATGTATATTATTAATGTTCACGTTGTAAAAATATTCGTTGTTGTTTACTATAAGTTCAATAGATTAAATTTCTTTGGGAAAATTTTAATATCCATAATTTTTCTTATAAAAGTTTGATTTAATATAGTAAATACTAATAAATGTTTTTAATAGTGGAAAATCAGTATAAAGTAAACTGAAACGTGATACACGAATCCTAGCTAGGTGGGACATGCTTGTTGTAAAAGAAAGAAAATTAATTTCAATTTTGAAAGCTATTGTCATAGATTAAACTACAATTTTGATTTTGATATTGCTTCAATTAATAATTAATAATAATAATAATAATAATATAATAAAATAATTAATATTGTTTAACATAAGAATGAAGGACCTTGTTTACTACTTTACATTCAATTTAATTTTACGTTAAAATTAAAATAAAAAATAAAAAAAATAAAATAAAAATGTAAATTAATACAAAGAATAAAATACTCATAAATTTTATTAATAAAATGTAACAAAATTTATACTATTAGTTTACCTCAAACGATTATCAATAAAAGTGAAAGTATTTGCATAGTGTATAAATGATTTTTTCCTAATTTCCTTCCCACAAGGTTATTCACACGGACTTTTATTTTAGATAGAATGATGACATATTCAGTTTAAACTTGTCTATAAAGCATCTCTTTATTCCGGTGAAATATAAAAGCTGACTTCAATTTTAAAAATAATAATGCAGAGTTTTATGAAAACAGAAGATTTCTTGCTGACCCTTTTATTTTTAAAGTATGGACATGTCAGCGGAAGCATTCATCAACTCGTTTAGAAATTTAAAAAAGTTTGTATTTTGATGTTATGTTGTTTAAGCCACGACATTTCGATTCCTCGGGAAATTTATTTAAATACTGAGGTTATGAGACTTAGGATATTGACGGGTTTTTTACCCCCCCCGATGGTGACGTTAATTTGAAATTTAAAAAATTTGACATTTTGCTACCTCATGTTGTTAACCCTACGATATTTTGATTCCGCAAGAATGCTATTTGAATATCGCGGGGTTATGACCTGGTGGTTTGCTCTTTTCCAAATTTGAATACTGCGGGTTATGATTGACGGTTAATGCCTTTTGGTAATTTTAAAAATAACGCAGGCCGTGACGTATTTGGATCCACAGTATCTATCGAATACGCGGCTATGACCCGGTGCTTAAGCCCTTATGCCAAATTTGAAAAAGCGCGGGTCATGCACCTATAGGCTCATTGGTGTTTAGATCACGTGGGTTGGATCCACCGTATGCTATTCGAATGCGCGCGAGTTATGACTGGTTGTACTTATGCCCTTTTGTTTCAAAATTTGAAAAAAGCGCGGGTCGTGAACGCTTAGATCATTTGGTGTTTTTAAAATCACGTGGTCGGATCCACAGACTCATAGCTAATTGAATACTATGTCGCGAAATGAAAACACTTTAACAGAAGATATTAGTTAATAGCCTGTGTGACGTCATGCAGGAGGCGTGGTTTATCTGAAGCTTTATAAGTATCAACAATTTATCCATTGCCATGCATGTGCTTGCTAGCCGCGCGGGTTTAAGCGATGAGCTAGGAATCCAAAGGGACTGAGTTTTTAATCATGGTCGAGACAGGTAATCTGACACTTTTTTTCAAGGTCCTTTCATGGAAATAAATATGAAAAAATATATATCGTGGAATTCAAGTCCAAAAGGGTACTAGAGCGCGGAGTGCGCGGGACGCAAAGAAGTGGCGCGGATATTTGAAAATTCGAAAATGGTGACGAGACACGGCAAAGATGACGGCGAATAAAAGGCGGAGAGCTAAAATGCGCTCGAACAAAATGGCCTCGCCTAAAATGGCGACAAGGGCGGCAAAACTAAAATGGCGCTCGAAAGAAAATGGCGGCCAAGAGGCGTCGACCAAAATGGTGGCTGAACTAAATGGCGGCCAAGATGGCGGGGGAGCTAAATGGCGGTTGAGCGAAAATGGCGTCGACCTAAAATGGCTCTGAACGAAAAAGGCGGCCAAGATGGCGGCAAGATGGCGGCAAGAGGGTCGACCCAAAATGGGTGGCCAAGATGGCGGCGGAGCTAAAATGGGGTCCGACCTTTAAAATGGTGGCCAAGATGGCGGCTGGGAAATTTCAAGATGGCTGCTGGAAATTCAAAATGGCGGCGGAAATTCCAAATGGCGGCCCGGGAAAAACGTGACCGGAACCAAAATGGCGGCCGGAAACACGTTACCGGAAAACACGTGACCGGAAACATGCGGCGAAACAAGATGGCGGCTGTCACGTGATGAAATACGTCATCGCCGCCATCTTTGGGTCCACTTGGATTCCACGGTATGGTGCCCGGCTACCTCAATTTCCCTACTCTGGTAGCAAAAGAATAAGAACAAAGTATACAACTGGGGCTGGGGAGATACGATAAGTGCAATGGATCGAACACTTTTTATCCTCGTTCCCAGTGTCGTGCTGAGCCTAGTGTATAGGTAGGCCTAAATTTGTGTACCTTGCTGGGAAAAAGACATCATTTGGGTTTAATCTGTTGTTCTGACCGAGATCGATAGAGCAAAAACGAAGTCCCTATATGCATCACTTACTGTCTTTTCGTCGCCATACGTCATGCGTGGGGGGTTTTTGTTTTCATGACGAACATGCGTTTTTTCTGACCTTTGCCACCAACAAGGACGATGAAAACGTTGTTTGGATCCTTGGTGCCAGGAGAGCATGGTTTGCATTTTGAATTGAATAATTTAGGTACTGGCACCTCCACCATAGTTTCAACTTGGATAGTATTCTGTGTGTTGTTCTTTGATGCTGTGATTAGGTAGCTTAGTTCACCCATTTGGGTACTCCGTGCTTACTCAAGAAATATCTCTAGACTACTTGTTTGTCGAATAATTAAACTAAAATTATCAAATTTTCTGGCTGTGAAATTGAAACTATACTAACTTCATTGCCTACAGAACACTGTGGGGGCATGTTTTTAAGACTTTGTTTTTGTGTCTTTATAGCACAAGTAAAATTATGTTTAGTTATGAAAAGTTCCTATGTACTTAAAAAAATCCTATTAGACTACCCACTCAGTCACATAACTGGTTTCAGTGGGGCACATTAAATTTAAAGCCGTCCAAGCCAACCCTGTAGGCGGCCGACAACATCGAGAGGGGAACATTGACCAACTAGAGACCGGCATATTTAGTTGGAAAACATTGCTGCACACCCCCGGACAGGCCAGAAACAACAAAGGGTAATTAGGAACAATTTTAGATTTAGTGTGTGCCTCGGTTGCTAGTACGCTCCAAAGTCACCGTCTACACATTCTAGCCAAGGGCTGATCGACTGAAGTCCAAATCAAAAGTTACAAAACTTCTGCTTAAAGCGGAATCGAACCCTGAACCATTGCATAGAAAGCACAGACTCTACCACAGGGCAACGAACCACATAAAAATAATAAAATAATAAAATCACAATACACAGTATATAAAAAAATTGATATTTGTTGTTAGGTTTTGTTATCATTGTATAACTATTTGCCTACTCAGTAAACCCAATAAATGTTTATCTGCCTCAGTTACAGTTCCAAATAATGTATCTCTATTCTCTAATAATCTTTATTGCCCGTCGAACTTAAGCCTTCACTCCAGCCAGACTGTCATTCCCTATACGTATACACAATGAGAAGATTCTAATAATGTCTAATAATGTCTAATAATGTCTAATAATGTCTGAACTGAAGCATTCAAAAACATGATGAGAATATAGAAAATGTACTTCATCATCTGTGATAGCGATCTCAAGTTAATTCTTGGAGTTAAAATACAATTTGACTAAAATAAGTCACTCTCTTCACTCTGTATTGAAATAGATATTCGTGCGTTTTAGATGCGAAGTTTCTTCTCTGAATAGCAGATGGAGAGAAATCGTAGGCCGACAGCCGAACAGGATAATTGGTTACAATGCGGAAGAAATTGTCAGTTTAAAGTGCTATAATTATCTTATTCGCTGTGGCAGCAGATCTCAACCACTAAAACGATCCAATAACGAATGCATTTTGGGTTTTCGAAACTAGTGACCACCGTATTTGACGTACAATTTATCTTTTTTTGGTGTTAATCCATAATCCGAGTAGATTATCAAAATTTGTGGTTTTGTTTTTTGCTCAATCGTGGACATATTTTTAACAAGCTAAAATGCTCTTTAAAAAAAGGCGTTTTCCCAAATCATGAGAAATTGTTCAACAATATATTTAATGTTTTAAATGTTATTATTAAACCGGCAACGCTACCAAAAATAAAGCAATCCAAGAAAGCTTTATAAATTTTTTTTGTGTACTCCCCCAAACCACCTTGCTGCTGTTTTTTAAAATTTCTAAAGCTTTGAACCAACATTGCATGAACTATTAACAAAGACGGGGTCTACCAGTTCATTGGGTTATAAAA
Source organism: Sweltsa coloradensis (assembly GCA_024449915.1). Lineage (NCBI taxonomy): Eukaryota > Metazoa > Arthropoda > Insecta > Plecoptera > Chloroperlidae > Sweltsa > Sweltsa coloradensis. Next base: position 125 of record JAMZAV010011171.1, on the reverse strand, counting down.
TAAATTGTATGTATTCTAAGTTTACTCTGGTTTTCTCACACTTTTTTTTTTTTTTTTTTTTTTTTTTTTTTTTTTTCTTTTTTTTTTTATAGTCAGTGTGGTTTTTTTTTGGGGGGTTCCCCTCG
>JAMZAV010011170.1:0-31230 GCA_024449915.1 Sweltsa coloradensis | reverse complement strand
GTCAGGGTAGCCGGCGAGGCCGGAAAAAGGTGTATGTGGACCGCAAGGGTCGACGAAAGTCGTGGAATCCCTAGCAAACTATATCCCCAATGCCTAGTCACCAGTTGTGTAGTGGGATCTGCCGTCTGCTAGGTGGAAGCGGTCGGAGTGGCTGAGTGGGCTGCATAGTGAACTCAGTTAAGTTGATGACTCTGACCTGACGGGCGCCTGAGATGTCGGTAAAGGAGCAACAAAGTCCAACAACTCTTCATCGCGCATGATCCCTGTTGGGCAGCGCTTGTAGTTATTGGGATTGGGCACCCTCAATCACGAAGAGGACGAGACAGCCAGCGTTTGAGGTGTTGAGTCTGGAATAAATGAATCTCAGAACTAGTATCCGAGCAGAGACCCGCCGCTAACAGGGGACTGGGAAGGACTGGGGACCTCTTCTACCATTCAAACCCACTTAGAAATTAAATATAGAAATTGAGTTGTTATGCTAGAGAATGATTAGTGACATTACTATTAGGCATACTAGAGACCAGATTTGTGTGCATTTGCATGTTATTTAATATACTATGCAACTGTGTGAAATTGTATATGTACAGTATGTATGTTTGTATTTCATGACATTGTGATACCAAAAAAATCAAACTTAAACTTATGATGGAATATTTAGCTATATTTGATATGTTGCGGAATATTTGGAGACTTTTAATAATATTTAGGAATATTTAGCGTTTATGGAGAGAATACATGTAATATATAGTTGAAAATGTGTACACTTCTTCCCACTTTTGCTGTTTAGTAGATATTTTATATGAACATTGCCAAGCTATAAAATAGTCTCTTTTTTAATTATTAATTTATTATTATTATTATTAATTATTATGAATACAATTAATGGGTCGGGACATTTCGCTGCATCAAATATGTCCCCACCAATTACTTGTATTTATAATTATTTACCGGGCCGCAAAAGCCTTAAATTTGAAATTTATTATTTTGTTTAAGATAGTGAAATTTAAAATGCTCCTATGATAGGTACTTCTGCTATTGAATTGTTGGCCTTAACTGCCTCTTTATTTGTTGTTGTTTTTGTTGGTCTGGGAATACTCTTGATAAAAAATTAAGCCATGAATTATGATTCATAGAGAAGAAATTGGATGAGCCTACACAAGCCTTGAGACAATTGCAGAAAGATTGTATTTTCTATAAGGTTGGCATCATGTATTGACTGTGGAATCAAATGTTGATTATTCCACAGGACAGTTGTATTCCTGGTGCAGTGTTCATATGGACTATTGAGAACAACAGTGATAAAAATACTCAGGTTAGCATTACTTTTGCTTTCAAAAATGGCAATGGAACCAAAGAGGATAGAAAAGGTGATGTTACAAGCAAATCGTTTGAGCAACGGGAGGATGGTGTAGTTACGTCTGGAGTTCTGATTGCCCAGAGCTTTGACGGCATGGCTTGCACTTATGGGATTGCTGGACGTCAGAATGAGGCTGCCAAAGTCAGCCACACATTGTATTTTGATCCCCGTGGCTCTGGGAAGAGAGTGTGGGAAGATCTACTTGCAGACGGAAAGCTCGAACCTCAGTCTCAGTCCGTTTCCAGTCACACAACACGTGAGTTAAAATAGTTGACCTTGCTTTAATAGACTACAGTAATGCATGTTTACAAATTAAAAAATAAAATGGCTGTGGGAGTAATTTCATACAAAATATACTACATGCGGATACATACATAGGCCTACAGTATGCCTATTGCCTACAAAACACCGCTTCCTAAACCTAGGTATGCCTTTGGACTACTAGCCTCAAACTTTCCCAAACTTTTTTTAATTTCTAGGTGTGACATCTGGGTCCATTAGATGTAGCACAACAATCATGTCGTCATCTTCTTTTTGAAACTCCTTACTTTTTGTTTTGATATAACATCGCACTTTCCATATTATTATTATTCACAAGAACTGGTAGGTGTGTTCATTTAATTTCCAGCAGTGTTGCTTTGAAACTTATTTTTTAAATTTACACCAACCATATAGTATGTGGAATGTGCACCTTACGATTTTCAGGAAAGGGATTTTGGGGACAATTCTTTATCTATTACAAAACTCGTCCACTATCGTGGTACATAATAGCACACTCGGTTTCTATAGTTTTTTGTCTTTTGTACCTGGTGCTATTACTAGAGAGAGATATGTACCTATTTCTATTTAATGATTTTATTTTTATTCCAAAAAAAATGTTGATGTTTTGGCACTTTATAGCATCTTTTTTTCCCGTTTCACCTAACCCTGGGCCTAATGTAAGTTTTTTTTGCACTAAGGGTAATGATGATTTATGGGAACATTTAAATTCAACATAGACAATTAACATTTAAGAATACAATTCTGTGAGGTTGAACATGTAAAAAATAGTTCCAGTTCTCACATGGAAAAAGATATCTGAGTGGGCGCAAACCACAACGATACCTTTATATGGACAGAGGGGCATTCTAATTTTGCAGGTGCTGGAGAAGAACGGGCATGTGCAGTGTGTGTTCAGTGTAGCGTTGATCCCCAAGCTAAATCTCAAGCAGAATTTTGCATTAGTGTGGGACATGCCTAAGATACATTTCCACTTCAAGAAGAAAGAATATTACAGGTAGGTGCCGGGGAAATATTATTGAAATGCTTTTTGGGGTGAACTTTTTCTAGAATTTCTCCGAATGGTTGAGGGGAACCAGACCAAACATTGTTACATTTGTTTTTGTTCTTAAAATTTTTATATTTGTGGACCAAGTCTCATTCATTTTAACCTACTGTGTTTCAGGAAAGCTTTTGGTGTTTTTTCACATTAATTTTGTAAAACAGAGCCACACTCCACAGTATCGCTGATTTTTGGTTTGGTTTTATCTTTATATGTGCTTAATGTCTCTATAATTGCACTAAGGCTATTCAAGACGATGAGGGTTTGATTGATGATAATGAAAGACGATTATAAAAAAGTAAAACCCCATGTCTTAAATGCGGGATTCAAACCCACATCCTCATACGCTTAGGATCAGCGCCCTAATTGTATATGCAACCAAGGACGGCTCACAGTATCTCTTCAGTAGCGGTACCTATCTCTACCACAAGAAATAAATCATTTAAAATCATATAAATTTTTCATTAAAAATATTTGCTGGGAAATCATTTTTTTTCCCTTAGTAATTCCTCAATCCCTCCACAAGTTTAGGAGTTTGTACTGTATTTAATAATTAGACGAGGGAGAGCAGCGACTGAAGTCTACAATTCAACTCAACGACACTTCGTCATTTTGTGTGTGTGTTACTTAAAATCAGCCGAATCGCTGAATAGATTACGCTGAAATTTTTTTACAGACATCTGGTACGAGTTAAGTGAGAACTGCTAACAAAATCAGCTAGATCCCTTGCAATTTAAATCTACAAAAAATAATTGTAATTGAAAAAAAGGCTGCAAATGTGGGAGATTTAGTTTAACATAATGATTTTTCTCATTCCATTCATCGGAAAACACTCCCGTAGGTGTAATTGATAATATGTAAATCAATCTATAAATTAAAGGCATCTCAGCAGGGTAACAAATGACAATGGTTTAGTTTTTGAAAAAATACTTTTTAATTTATTTGTCAGGCTGTGAAAATCGCATGCAGTGACCAAGGTGTATCGAATCTTGTACGCTCAAGGTACCCCCAAATTCCGCTCGGAGATTGAGTAAACCTTGCAATCTTTACATGTATTTTGTACTGGCTATGGTTTTCAAAGTATGGTCACAGATGATAGACTACACTGAATGGTATGCATTTTAAAACATGTTTTATATTTTTTAAATTTACAATCCAGAAAGTACAAAATCTTTCCCGGCCAGGGGATTGAACCCAGGTCTCTTACATTCCGGGTATAAGGCGCCTTAAAGGGGGATCCACTTAAAAACGTAAACGTAAGCATTTAAAGGGTTTTTACGCGTAGTGTGTAAGCGCCCCGGTACACATAGAAAAGTAAGCACAAAGAATTTAGCCCCAAAATATTTCAGCTGTCTTCTAAGTTCTTTGCAGAGTGAACAGAGAGAAACTTTGATTACAGAAGGGTTCGAAGGTCATAATAAAGATTATTATTAATAATATAATTTTTCCAATCAATGTTGATAATTATGCAAATAATGCTCCAAGTCCTTCCAACTTTATATATTTATAATTGAAGCGTAGTTGACTGTAGTAGTCAAGCATTTCAAAGTAGATGTTAGTTTGACTCAACTTTTTCGTACTAAGCATAAGGTTTTAGCATAATGTGGAAATTGTTCAACTTTCTTACGCATTAAAACAGTGTCTTATGCGTTATAACTGGCCTATGTCTTAAACCTTGTGCTTTTTGTTTCCAGTACGTGTTTTTATATGTTCCAACATTACAACTACGTGTTAAAACCTTTTGCTTACGTCTTACGTTTTTATGAGAATCCCCCTTTATCCAACTAGACTAGGAAAACGCCAAATTCGTTGTTAGACGAGTGAGCGAGTAATGTGTTGATACGTGGGGACATCTACAACAAGTTGATTGATATAGGTGTAAATTATAGGGTTTTGAGTTTATTTGTTATAAGGGCACGTCAAGGCTAGGGAAGAAAGACCAACGCTGTCTACATCCAGTCTTAATTATAGATGGAGAAAGGGAATGATACCCGGGTTCTCACACATGACTCACTCACTCGTCTATCAACGACTTTAGCATTTTCCTAGTTACTATTTAGTATTTACGTGTAAAACATTTTTTGCATGTTTTTATTTAAATATCAATATTTTTTTTATTATTTTTTCCCCTTTGGCCCCTTGATTTGGGACATGTGTCTCACTTCTCATTGTTGACAAATTTAACCAATAGGGATACCCCTTTCCCTCCCTTTTATCCATGCCCTCGGGGCATTTTGTTAGTTTTTGGGCATTTTTCCCCCAAAAAAAGAGAATTTTTTGAAAAGTTAATTTTCTTCTGCCAAAAAAGGGAACTAATCCAAGTTCCCATTTTTTTTAAAATTTTTTTAAACAAAAACCGAGCCCCTTTCCCAAAAAAAGGGGAATTTCCCTTTTGCTTTCCTTTTAAAGATAAACCGGGTTTTTTAAATAATTTTAAAAATGTATACTGGTTGGAGGTTTTTTTTATCACAACTTATAAAATTTGAAAAAATTTTAAAAAAAAAAAATAAAAAAATTTAAATTTTTCCTAAAGGAAATCCACCCCACCATTAAAAATCTGACATGAGGGTGGCGCGGCGCCTTTTTAAAAAAAACCCCGGGGAAGTCCCAAGTTTAATTTTTTTTATATTTGTTTTTTTTACCATATCAGTACTACGATTCCCAAGGCAAAAAAGAATTTTAAAATGGAATTTTAAAATTTTTTTTTCCAAGTTCCCACTTAATAAAACCCTGGGCCCCAAAAACCCTTTTTAAAAATTTATTAATTTTAAAATTTTTGGGGCCCACCCCCGAACCCGGCCATTTGTAAATTATGAAATTTTCCCGGAATTTCCCAAGAACGGGGAGCACACCTTTTTTTAAGGTGCGCCCGCCTCCAAAATGAACTTGACTCCCTGCCCAATGATATAAAAACGGGTTTCCGGGGGGAAAGAACCTTTTTGTCTGGATAGAAAGGGAAAAAAAGGGGAATGGGCTGAAGAAACCTTTTCTGAAACAGAAAAAAATTTAAAAAATATATATGGGCCCATTTAATACACGTTTCTGGAGTTTTTCCATTCCATTTTAAAATTCCCTCAATGTCCCAAATCTTGGGGGTGTGGAAAAATTGAGAGCGGATAGATGAGTGGGGTTTTTGTTTTTTTGTCTTTCCTTGGTCTTTTTTTCCCAGTACTTTTTTTCCCTCTCCCCAGTACTTTTACTCCCGTTTAAATCGAGTGAATCCCTGGGGGAATATTTAACAATTAAATTTAAAAAAAAAGTGGAGTCGTCCATTATAAAGAAGCCATTGCCCCAATTTACTTATTAACATTAATGTATTAAAATTTAGGTTTATATATTATTTTAGAAAATCCCAATGAAAAATATGCCCAATGGATTGAAAAATTTAAAATAAACCCAGTAAACAAGCATCCATTTAAAAACCTTTCAAAACAGGGGTTTTAAAGGAAAAATTATGGAGTTTTCTGGGTTTTCTATACAAAGGGTTTTTTGGAAATGGGGGGAATCCGCATCAGCTTGTGTCACTACGCTCTGTCAAACTATGCAAGGTGGGAGGAGGAGATTGTCAAAGGGCCGCCCCCCTTTTCTTAAAGGGACCCTTAAGTGATCAGTAAAAATGAATTTTAACTTTTTTTTTGCAGCAAGCTTTGCAGAAAAAAAAAGGGTTTTGGGGGGAAATCATCAAGATGAGTTTAAATTTAAAATGGTTTTGTTGTTTTACTGGGGCCTGATCTATTTATTTTTATGCTCTACCGGGTCCTTTTAGAGAACATTATCATTAGTCCAGTAGAAATAGTAAAAAAAAGTCATAGGTACTCATATGGTAAAGTAACTTAATTTCTTTCACAATTAACTTAAATTCATAATTTTTTGCACGGAAATGTAATTTTCTCATTTCATAAGTGATTTTGGGAAGTACAGATATTTTGTTCTCTGTGTGCAGGGAACTTCCAGCATGGTACAAGAGTGCCCTGTTCAATGAACTTATACTTTGTGGCTGATGGAGGATCTATCTGGCTCATCGCAGATGAGTCTGATAACTTGCAGAAAAATGACCCTAGGTATGCACCTTTCTACTGAATTTATCTCCTCATGCACAAAGATTTACCGGCACAAAGTTGCGTGTCTTTAATAATGGCGGACTTGGACAAATCCATATGTTGAATCATAGGGCCATAAAAACCATGTGCACAAAGATAGTTGCGTCCACAAGTCGCCAGATGCGTTGGTAAAGTTGCGGCTACTCTGGATGTGACGCAAATGTCGACCCTCTCTCTTTTTGAAATCGGGAAAAAAAATTTTTTTTTTCAAACAAAAATTTTTTAACCAACGTACAGTAAAGCAGGCAAAAAACGGAAATTTTTAAAAAAAAATTTGCAAAAAAAGAAATTAAATTTTGAGTGAAATTTGAACCTGCGACTCTCAGCATAATTATTATTATTATATTATTTACTACAATTCAGAAATTAAAAAAGTCCGCCCCTACCGGAGTGTTTCCCGACTAACCAAATCGAGAAAAAAACTCTGCATAAGAATGCCTCTTATTAGCCACTACTCCAAAGTGGACGGTAAATACTGTGACCTTTGACCACTACCTATGTTGCAGGTTGCCCAAAACACAAAATTTAATAAAATAATTTTGCTGGGGTTTTTATCTAGAAATCCCTCTTTTAGTACTAGAAAAAATTTTTATTCATTTTCTTTTGGGGACTATGATTGTTTGCATTTCTTTTCCTTTGATCCCCAAAACATTATCGCCGGACAAAATTCCCCCAAATCTTTGCCAAATATTTGTGCCCCCAAATTTTGGGCCAACGAAAAGTCTTTGGGGCATGATAGAAAAATCGTCTTTTTGTTCTAGGCGGGTTTTAAGGCCAGCTAGGGCCTTTTCTTTCTCCAACGTATCTTATGGGAAACCCAAATTTTTTTTACAGAGTTTTTTTTTAAAATTTAAAATTATTAATCAAATTTCCCAAGAAAAATTTTTAAAAGATAAAAAATTTTCATTTTTAAAATTACCTTCATGAAACTCTCTACTTGTACAGCTACTTTACAGCTACCAGTAGGCCTACTTTCGGTTTTACCGTTTCTTTTTTGTTTTTTTTTTTGCTCTAAAATAATAATATAATTTGTTTTGTAATAAATTAAAATTAAATGTAATGGAAGCCTGTAGCTTTAACAAATATTTGATTACATTGAGCCAGAAACATATTATATTATATTTATTTGTGGTAGGAATAATTTACGTTGAACAGATATACCAAGTTTTTACACCTTTTTTGGACGGGCCTTTTAATTTAAAAAGAAATCCATGGCAATTACTAATTAGTATTCCTCTTCGAAATACTTCCACTTATATTAAAATTTTCGATCTCTATTAAGGACACATAAACCTTACTCGTAGTTACTTCACAAAGTAAAGCTATTGTGGGCCCACAAAGGGTATGAAAAAGTGGAAAACTCATGCCCAAACTGTTTCATTTTAAGGGTTTTCTCTTTTTTTTATATCCTTTTCCACCTTTAACTTTTAAAAAAAAATGGTGGATTCCAATTTCCTACAGATGCGAATACGGTAGATTTGCTTACCTCGAAGGCCACGAGTATCGCATGTACAACACTTACGATGTGCACTTCTACGCCTCATTTGCGCTGGCGATGTTGTGGCCCAAGCTGCAAGCCGTGCTGCAGTACGAGTTCTGCGATGCCATTGGGCACGAGGATGCGACGCGCAGGACGCATCTTTACGATGGCACGGTCAGTCCGAGGAAGGTCAAGAATTCTGTGCCACACGACATTGGGGATCCCGGTGAGTATGAGATGGGGTCTCGCTCTGGTTCTAGCACGAATTTTTCCCCGGAAAAAGAAAGGGGGGAAAGGGATGAAAAAACAAGTCTTTCTTTTTTATACGTAAAGGAAAAATTTTGCATTGGGAAAAGTTTTTAGTTTAAATGGGCCCCCGCTCATCCGGGATTCTGGATAATCTGGGATGGGGAGTTTTCCGGTAAGCCCATGGGCCCCTGTTGTGTGTTGAAATTTTTAAAAAATATTAGATGTTATCCAAATTTTCATCTTCTCCATAAAGTTTTGGACAGTAGTGGGAAAAGGCCTACTATTACAATATGGTTTTAATTTAAATTTTTTTTTTTTTCTGAAAATTTAAGTGCAAACGAAAATGGTATTGGGCCCCCCTGTGTGTCCCAAATTTATATGAGAAATGAGTTACTAAGGGTGTTTTTTAAATTTCCCGGCCCAAGGTTAGTTTTTTTAAATGTTTTAGGGTTTTATGCTTAAAAATGCAGAGATGTCCCTTTTGGGATGTTCAAAGAGTACAATTTTTAAATGGCCTTACGACTCGAAACTCGAAAAGTGAGTTTTTGAGAATTTTCAAAGGGCTCTTAAACCCGAAAAAAAACCTTGTACCTTCCCCAAATTTAAAGTTCAAAAAGGGATAACCCGAGAAACCAAACCCTCTGTCCTTTTTTTTGTTTCAGGGTTTGGGCCCCCTTATTAGCGTTTGGGGGGAAGACATTTAGCTTGTCCGCAATGACAAGAATTGGGGGGGATTGCATTTTTTTTTATTCCACAATCTTACCTATTCAAATTACTTAAAATTTTTGGTGATATTCGGGCATTTTATGATGTGGCCCCCCCAAACCATTTAAATTTTGCCCCATGGCCCAAACTCCAAATAAAGTTGGGCACCCCTGACCTTTTGGGGTCGAGATTGGGGGAGTCTTCTTAAAAAACCCTCTTTTGGGGGCCCTGTTTTTCCTTGTTCCTTACCCAAAATTGACCTTTGTCCTGCTGGGGGGGGGGGGGGGGAGCAGTTTAAAAACCTGTTTAAAACCCCCCACTCTCTTTTCCTTCAAACCCCCTTCACCTGCATTTCCCGAAAACTACCAGTACCTTTTGCCCCTTAAACCCAAGAGCTTGCAAATTGTAGTATTGTTTCCTTTTGTTTTCAAAATTTCCCGTCACAATTTGTGGGGGGCCTGTCCTTTGGGCCAAAAGGGTCTTGGTTTTTAACTAGGGTTTGAAACATGTTTCTTTTGTCGCCCAAAACCCCCAGAAATCTAAAGGGGGGAAAACCCCCTCACTGGTTGTGGGCTATTTCCCCCCTTCCTATGTCCCCTCGAATGAATGAAGGGGCAATCGGCCCAGCAACAAACAAAAGGGGCAAACTTTTTTTTCTTGGTTTCCCAAAGGGGCCCTTTGGGTTTTAACCCAGGGTAAAATCATCTATTTTTTGTCTCCCAAGCAAAAACCCCAAAGGTCGGGGGGCCCCCAAAACCAAAAAAGAAAACCTTCCAAAAAAAAGAAAGGCCCCAAACCAAAAAGGGCCCAAAAAACCCCAGGCAAAGGGAGGGGATTGGTGATTTTTTTTGCTAGGGGTTGCCCCTTTTTTGGGATGGACCCTCCGCCCGATGATCCCAAAAAGGACTAAACTTTTTTGTGGTTGGCCCTACCAAGGTTTTGGGTTTATTGTTTGATTTTTTTGGGAAATTCCCCGGTTTTTTCCCCCCCCCCCCCCTTTAATTTTAGTAAAAAAAACCAAAATTGTGGGGTTAAGGCCCAATAAAATTTTTTTTCCCCGTTTAAATCGGGAAACCCCCTTTCCCCCGGGGGTTTTCATTCTTAAATTTTGAAATTAAAACCCTTTAAAATTTTTCCTTTTTTTAATTTTTTTACCCGGGATTAAAAGTTTTTTGCCCCAGTTAAGGTCCCTTTAAAGTTTTTATGTTTTAAAACCTGTCCAAAACCTTTCCATCAAATTTTTAAATTTTGTTTCAATGTTTTAAAAGTTATTTTAGTGGAAAACCCTTTTCTGAAGGTTTAATGTCCCAATCCCGGGGCGTTTTGGGGGGGCAATTTTGGGGCTTAAAGGTTTGGGCGGGGGGGGTTTTCCCTCCCCACGCAACGGGGAGAAAGAGGTTAAACTGAATTTTTGGCCCCGCCAGTTTGGGGAAAAAACCCCCCCTTTGGTTGGCAAGGCCACCTTCTGCAACACGACCCGAGTACGACATTCCCATAATGTTACATACCAATAAGTCTTTTAGGTCTTGACCGATTTAGCTGAAAATTTGTAAAATAGGAGAGAATGGATAAAATCCACCGCCATCTAGAGGACCTTGACATCATTTCTTTGGGAAAACTATTTTACTCTTGATTTCTTCTAGGTGGCAGTACATAGTGACCAGAATTCTTGTGCAACTTTTCGTTGCCATGGTAACGTTACTTTTGTTAAAATGTAATTGCTATCTACACTACTTATCGGATCAAAATAAAATTAACATATTCGTGACCGGACGGACATTCTAAATGATTTGGCTACCTCAGATTTTGTCGCCGTTTAGTTTTTAAAAAAAACTTTAGATTAACTTAAATGTAACTTTATAACTTTTTGAACGATTTTGCCACAAAACTAATGGCATTCAATCGGGAACGAAACTTGCGGATGGTCAAAATTTCAACTCGATCCGAGCCTCCGTTTGACCGCTATCATGAGCCAAAAAAGCTGTGCGACTTTCCGTTGCCATGGTAACGGGACTTTGTTATAATGTAATTTCCATCTACACTACTTATCGGATCAAAATAAAAATAACATATTCGTGATCGGACGGACATTCTAAATGATTTGGCCACCTCAGATTTTGTCGCCGTTTAGTTTGAAAAAAAAACTTTCGATTAACTTTAATGTAACTTTTTAACTTTTTGAACGATTTTGCCACAAAACTATACAGCAACCCGCCTAGGTGGTATGTACATGTGTGCAAAATTTCAGGTCGATCAGAGAAACGGTGCGACCTGTATCGAAGCAGTAACAGAAAAAAACAAACAAAAACAGACATTCGAGCCATAAGAGTCAAGTGGCGCCGCTCGCTTCGCTCGCTCAATGAACCATTTATTTCCTAGTGTTTGCATTGTCATTCTTGGTTGGAAAATTTGGTGAAAATGCCTCTTCCGATCGTTCACTACATCATCAATCATTCATAATCATTGGGTAACCCAAAATGTAGCAGTTTAGTGGGGGAACATAGGGTACGAAAACATGCTTCCGTGGCAGCTTAGGTGAAAGAGCTATGTATGTGGTATCAATCGATTCGTATTGAGCCATAGATAAACAATTTCGATGGTGAGAGTTTTAATTTTTTGGCTGAGACCTGCCATATCTAAAACAAGATGGCCGCCGCTTTCGAATTTAAAACTAGCGTATCTTCGTAAGTATCTGACCGATTTCAATTTCAAAGGTACCATTCGAAAGATAAATGATAGGAATTTAAATTAATTCCTTCAAATTTTCACGAAAATTCCATTTGTTTGAGGTTATGTTACAAAAACTTTAACTGTTTACTTTACACTTTCTCGTAATGGAACGATATTTACTAGGTAAAAAGGTTTTACATTTTCTTAAGTTGCATTTTTGATAGATTATTTCTATGTGTTTTTAATGAATCCATGCATTTAATTTTTTGTCAATTATAGCCTGAGTTTATGTAATTGAAGCGATGGCATGTGTAGATGAATATATGCTACTACTGTGTGATCTTTATGTTTCAAATACATTTTGTTGAGACACAATTGGTGAAACAATTAGATATTTGGTATCAATCGATTCGTTATGAACCGAACTTAAACAATTTTGATTGGGTAAATTTTGATTTTTTTACTGAGACCTTCCCTGGGCAAAAAAAAGATGGCCGCCGTCATTAAACATTTTAACTAAAATATCTTTAAAAGTATTTCGCCGATTTCAATTTTACAGGTACCGTTGAAAAGGCAATAAAAAGAGCTACAAATGATATGACAACAATTTTCCAGAAAGTTTAATATTTTTGAGGTTATGTTTGGTTTGAGTTTTTGGTATTTTTAACAATTTTTTCAGAGCACAATAGGTGAAATAACTATGGATGGGGTATCAATCGATTCGTTATGAACCGTGATTTTGATTTAACAATTTTGAAGGGAAAAATTTCGATTTTTTTACTGAGCCCTTCCCATGGCAAAAAACAAGATGGCCACCGCCAATGAACCTTTTGACTCGCATATCATTAAAAGTATATATCCGATTTTTAATTCACGTATACCGTTGAAAAGGTAATTAAAAGAGAAATAAACTATGTATTTACCATTTTGTTGAAACTTTAATATTTACTGAGGTTTTGTTACAAAAACTTAAATTATTTACCACACTCGTCATCGTTATGGAACTTATGGCGCATATATTTACATGACCAAAATGGTTTTTGAATATGTTTGACTTGTTTATCTGTAGCATATCTCTTCATGTACCGTATTCAATGAGTCCTTACTTTTTATGATCCGACAAATATATCCCGAGATAATGTATTTGAAGCGACGGCATGTGTAAATGAATAATAATATAATATGCATAGAGTATTTTGATCTTGATTTTTATTTATTTTATTTTTATTTATTTATTTAACGCCTATCCTATTCAGTTATAAAAACTGATTTACAAAGGAGGACATCTAAATAAATCTAATTACATAGATGCAGACACAACAATGAACTACATTTAAGTAAATATTTGAAATAGTAATATTACAACAATGCATTAAATATTCAACAAATTTGATAACAAATAAAAAGGATATTAAATGCAATTTATGAATGAATCGAATATATAAAAAAGGGGGTGGGGAATGAAAAGAAAAGAAAAAGAAAATAAAAGAAAAAAGGAAAGGAAAAAAAAAGAAAAAAGAAAAGAAAAAATAAAAACATAAAAAAAAAACGAAAAGAAAAAAAAACTGATTTATTAGACGATCCCACTCAAACGAATATGAGGTTTGCCAAAAATCAGGAACAGCAAATCAGGGAGTAATCAATCTTTCGCGGAAGAAACCACCGAACGCGAATCTTCATTCTTGTGTTCAACCATCATTCTTGTGTTCAAATCTTGATAACAATTTAGTGCAAAAGATCTTGACTCTAATATATAATTATATCAGATATATAACTAGGAAAACGCTTAAGTCCCGCCGCGTTGATGGATGAGCGTATATTTTTTAAACGAAAAAAAGCGTAAAATTGCGATTTTTTTAATAGATAATTTTTCGATAACGCTCAAATTTCACACGAATATATTCATTCATAAAATTAAAGTTCTGTGAAAAAATCATAACAATCGGATAAAGCATGTAGGTGTTATAAATCGAAGAAATGTTTCAAATTAAAAAATCGTAAAATTGCGATTTTCATAAGAAAAAATGTTTCGATTGCGCTCAAATTTCACACGAATATATTAATTCATAAATTAAGGTTCTGTGAAAAAATCGTTACAATCGGATAAAGCATGTAGATGTTATAAGTCGAAGAATTTTTTTAAAAATCGAAAAAAATCGTAAAATTGCGATTTTCATGAGAAATAATTTTTTGATCGATTTTTCCCTCCGTGCAGTTCTTCGTTCAGAGATTTCATAGACCTCCATAAAATTTCATCGCAATTGGAGTATTGGTTTAGCCGGAATCGTGTTCACAGACACACAAAAATACAAAAAAAAAAAAAGAAAGAAAAAAAAAAAAAACATTCCGGATTTTTTTGTCCAGTGTAGTGAAATGGAATCTTCGCTACGCTCGCTCCGCTCGCTACGCTCATCCAATTATTTAAAATTGTTCAAGTCAAAAACTGATCACAGCAATGATACAGGACACCTAACTCAAGTTGCAAGTTCCACCAGTGGGCGGCAACCAGACAATCTAGGCAGAAAAATATCAATTGAAAATACATTGAATACATCAAAATCAAAGCAATAATGAACAAACAAAGAGAACAGCAAAATCATGAATAAGAACATATGAAGATAAATTAACATTACATAAACACAGAGACAATGCCCCACAAATAAATAGTAAAAATCAATTCTTCTTTGTTCTTCGATTCATTATCATTGCTTCAATTTTACTTTTAAATTGTACTATTCCTAGCTCAGTAAATTGCATGCATGTTTTAAACACATTTCGTCGAGGCACAATAATTGATGAAAGGATAATGTATCTGGTATCAATCGATTCGTTATGAAACGTACTTTAACAATTTTGATGAGGTACCCGTCGCAAAAAAAAAACAAGATGGCCGCCGAAAAAAACTTTGTAACTTATATATTTTCTAAGGTAATTGACAGATCAATTTCAAAGGTACCGTTGGAAAGGTAATTAAAGGAGCAAAATTTTTGGATGGATGAGCTTTTTTGTAAGTTTTTAGTTTGTTTGGGATCTATTTACTTAACAAGTGCCTTTTGAACGCATTGTTGGTGATTGTTTTCAAGTTTCTATTGTAACTTGTAAATTGTTATTATAAACCTAAAAAAACACATATTAAAACCTTTATTCTCTGGATTCTGGCTAACTTTTTCAACTTTTTCTTTCAAAAAGCAATACATCACCATTACCTTAATGTCCATGTGAAATATGAACGTTATAGCCCCACCCGTTTGGTCAGAATCGGCCCAAATGTCACGAAAATATCGCACTAAAAATCGAAAAAAATCGTAAAAGTACGATATTCATGAGAAATATTTCTTCGATTGTACCCAAAAACAATACACCTCTAAGTTCAGAGATTTCGAAGGTCCCCTCCAATTTTGATCAAGATCGGATATGCCGTTTGCCTGGTAGATAGTTAACAAACAGACAGAAAAACAAACAAAAAACAAAAAAAACAAAAAAACACCGAGCTAAATTTTTTGGGGGTCAGTGAAATTGAAGTCTTTGCTTCGCTCATCCAAAAAGAAAAAAAACATAAAATTTTGATTTTCATGAGAAATAATTTTTCGATTGTGCTCAAATTTCACACGAATATCTTTTTTCATAAAATTAAGGTTCTGTGAAAAAATCATTAAAATCGAATAAAGCATGTAGGTGTTATAAGTCGAAGAAATATTTTAAAAATCGAAAAAAAATCGTAAAATTGCGATTTTCATGAGAAATAATTTTTCGATTGCGCTCAAAAACATGGCAGTTATAAGTTCAAAGATTTCGAAGGCCTCCACAAAATTTCATCGCAATTGAAGTATCGGTTTAGCCAGAATCGTGTTAACAAACAGCCAAAAATTCAAAAAAGAAAGAAAAAAAACATTCCAGATTTTTTTCTCCAGTGTAGTGAAATGGAATCTTTGCTACGCTCATCCAATTAAAACTGGGAAAACGCTTAAGTCCCGGCCGCGTTGTTGGATGAGCGTAATTGGTGCATTGAGCTGCCATGTGTTATACAAATTTTCTGTTGTTCTGTGAAAAAATCATTACTAAGTTGAAGTTTTTTTTTAAAATTAATTTAAATTAAATAAAAAATAAACTTTAATTTTTAATTTTTTTAATTAATCGTAATTTTAAAAAAGAAAAAAATCGTAAAATTGCGATTTTCATAAGAAATAATTATTCGATTGCGCTCAAATTTTACACGAATATATTAATTCATAAAATTAAGGTTCTGTGAAAAAATCATCACAATCGGATAAAGCATGTAGGTGTTATAAGTCAAAGAATTGTTTTAAAAAAGAAAAAAAACTTTAAAATTTTGATTTTCATGAGAAATAATTTTTCGATTACGCTCAAATTTCACACGAATATCTATTATGGTTCTGTGAAAAATTCATTAAAATCGGATAAAGCATGTAGGTGTTATAAGTCGAAGAAATTTTAAATAAATCGTAAAATTGCGATTTTCATGACAAATAATTTTTTGATTGCGCTCAAAAACGTGGCAGTTCTAAGTCCAGAGATTTCTAAGGTCTCCAGAAAATTTCACCGCAATTGGAGTATCGGTTTTGCCGGAATCGTGTTAAGAGTCCGATGAATGGCTGGGCGCTGTTAAATTTTGCGGTGAAAGTCGGAACTACTAGCGCACGACACGCCTGTGAGATATGCAACTTCTTTTACTTTTGTACAAGGAGGTCTGCTCACCGACAGGGGTTGTTTTGACGGTTGGTCAGGGGGCGGGGGTTATATTTATTACCTCGCAGGCAGGGCTGAGAAACCTTTCAAGGCCAGATGCGCCGACAGGTCTCATTCATGGGACGGAGGGTAGTCATAAAATTAATAGCATTGCTATTCAACGAGAACTCCAGTACGGCGTAGCATCCCATGACAGTAATGTTTGGTCGGGTCGCGTGTATGTCTTCATTCTACCAACTTTCATCCCAACTTATTAGTATGTAAAAATAAATAAATAATTTTGAATAACTCATTTAATTGGTGAGCCTACACGAAACCTTCATCGTGTGATCATATTATTTGTAATAAATATTACATACCATGGAACATAATCGAATTCGTTCGATGTCAAAACAAAAACCGTATCATAAAACTGGGAAATTTCAATAAATAATTGGTTGTATTGATTGAAAACACCGCCGCATTTACGTGTCTTTAGGGTGAGTCTCGTTCTCTGGAGGGATATGGCAGCATTCGAACTGAGGGGGGATTTGGGGTTTCTACTACCTGTCAACGTCCATTCACACATATGTTGTGATCAAAATAATTTTTTCCGCGAGAATTTTTTTTTAGCCGAAAATATTTAACAGCATGGCTCAAATATGTAGCTCGAGTTATGGAATGTGTTTTTTTTTTGACGAGTACCTACGATCAAAATTGGCCGAGATAAGGATTATTTATATTACGTTCAACAATTCAGATTTGCACCCACACGTGCCAAGTAACTACGGCAACGGCATACAATACAATACATAGATAATATACATATCATGTAACACACGTACAAGTAGCCCCATTATAAAATAAACAAATATAATTAGTACCTACAAATTGTTCCTACACTGAATGTTGTTGACAAATTGTGTTAGGCCTATTGTTCACGGCGAAAATTTATATTGTTTTCGTAACAACTAGGAAACTTAAAAAATTGTATTGTATGCATTCAACTTGTTTAATTTTGGTGTCGTGATGAGGATTCCACACAACTCTCCGTAGTCAACTTGGGGTCGAATCAAGAATACATAAATACCCCATGATTACTATACGCGATTGTTGTGTGTCATATAGTAAAGAGGGTGGAAAACTGAAGAATGAAAGAAGTTGACATTGGGCGTTATAAACCGGGGTGAGAATGAAGTTGTCCGTTTCCAATTAGTTATCTTTATTGCAATTAGGGTTGCCGTTTGATAATCGATATATCGATCGATACGATTATTTCCCGAAACGATCGATAATCGATTCAGTCTTCCAGAATCGATTATCAATATTTCGATAATCGAATAGCTCGTCCGCCCAAAATTTTGTAATTTACCGCCCGCTCTGCAGAACTTCATAAAATAGTACCAGTCAAGACATTAATCGCTTTATTCCGTGAAAAATGCGTCCACTGCGAGATCTACAACACTCGTAAGGCGTGAAGTATGAAGCGCCTGCACTGTGCAGTATTGGCCACCAGCATGACGCGTGTGTGTTACAGGCCGGCTCGGCTTGGGCGGCAGGCGACTGCATTCCCGCCCCGATCAGGCACCGATTGCACCACCTCGGCGCGTCACGGCCAAGCAAGGTCAACAAGTATTTTATCGAGATGCATTCCTCCCCATTCCACGCCAACTCTTAATCGCTTTTCTTCTTTCCGTAGTGCTACGATAATATTATCTTATCAGTTCTCTCACACCAATATTACGTCGTCTTCCAAACTAATGTCTAACAATATTCATCTCGTCACGTAATAAATATCGGAGCATTGAATAGTTGAACTGATAATATCTCGTACATGAATGAACGACAATCTCAACCAAAGCTAAAATGAAATTTCACAGAACCACGATTGCCAAGAAGAACGACCTTCACAAAGACAACACTCAAGCCGGGTAGCATAGCACGGTCTGTCTACTCCACTTAGCGCGCTCTCGTCGCGCCGGCCAGATGCGTGGGGGGGAGGGGGAGCTCGTGAAAGACGCTATTATAGCGTGGAAAAACCCTGTTCTGAGCAAATAGAAGGAACAAAAGGATGCACTCGCAAAAGGTCCACGGTCCGCGTCGGTATACAAGCAAGTTTAGGCCTAATTTTGATTTGATTATAATCGATATTTTTTTAAATCGATTATCGCGATCGATAATCGATACAACTGGTCCGATTATCGATACTGATGAAATTCATATCGAACGGCAACCCTAATTGCAATGACACGGTGCTCTTTATCAATTGGCTTGTTCACTGCGACTTTTACTCACCACGCTGCGCTATTGTACTAACCCCCCAACGCCGTCTGGATGCCTGTAAAGGTGGATGTAGAGTGTAGACGGCGGTGATAGCCCAACTTGCGGGTGTCATGGCTGTTCATAGCTGTCAGCAGCCTACTGTTTTCACTGTCAGTTTGCATAGTTTTATGTTGAAAGCAAAATGCCCAATTGCTGTGTGTATTCGTGTAAGGAGAGAGGAGGGCATACTGTCGTGTTTATTACTACAAATAAATACAATCACACATAATATACTGACAATTGTGTCTTTATTCGGCCTCCTGCCTACGTAACCTCTCTCATGTCAACAAATCAACACTGGCTAGGACTAAGCCCTAGGCTTTGCTGAGGCGTATGCAAGTAGGGCCTAGGTCTATACTTGCTAATTTATAATACCATGATATTGATATGCCTAGGTCTACATCTAATGCTGAAGAAAAGCCTAGGCCCTAGTCCTTAGTAGCCTTATTCCAAGTAGGCCTAGGTCTAGTCTCAATAACAGTGCTAGGCCCCAGGTTTAGACTTCAACGGCGCCATGTGCTTTCAGCTCTTATTTTAATTTTCCTATCGTTCACGTTTTCATTGTTAAAAAGTTTAAACAAACAAAATATGCTATTGAATAAAAAAAATTACTTGAAATAGGCCGTACGACTACTTACGTAAAACCATTGATAAAAGAAGGAATGGTAAAACAATACGTAAACAAACAATCGAGGAAGCATACAGATTTGACAATGCAGAGTCTGCTATACATAGTTTATTTCACACACCGCCACGGTCTTAGGGCAGGGTCCACTAGATACCTAACAAGCAGCTCGGAATAAGTATCTAGTGGACCCTGGTTTTGGGGGTTAGTGCAGTGGCGCGATCTGCGTGGAGCTTTGCGTGAACAAGCCAATTGGTTGAATGGGTGTGTTCTATTTAAAAGATACATCAGTATGTACCTTATACATCAACGTTTAGGATAGCAGAACTGTACCATTCTTGGAATCTTATCACATAAAATGGCAACTAATCACACTATCATAAAATGTTACCGGATACAGGACAATTTACGTATAATTTACGCGAAACAGTAATAATATAGTTACACATTTCGGTAAAACAAAAAAAATATATTACTGGAACAGCAATAATATGGTTATACATTTCGGTAAAACAAAGCACATAAAATACGACCGGGTAAAAATAAACAGGTAATTTACGAGAAACAGCAATAATATCTTTACACATTTCGGTAAAACAAAGCACATAAAAGATTACCGGGTATAAAATAACACGTAATTTACGAGAAACAGCAATAATATCGTTACACATTTCGGTAAAACAAAGCACATACAATATTACCGGTAAAAATAAACAGGTAATTTACAAAAAACAGCAAAAATGTCGTTGCTGCTTCACTGAATTCCGTCTCCCGAATCCTGTTAAAAGTAAAGAAAAATAATTTAGATTCGTAGGATTATTTTCATAATTTTAAAGTTATTCGAAATGTTCTTAGATTTGAGTTTGATTTATTTATGTTAATGATTGTATAACTTTTGAACCAATTACTTGTCCACACGAATATAAAGTTTTATTTGCATTACCATATTAATAAGTGTAGTTTTTATTTTTAGTATTAGCTATTATAGCGGTACAAATGTAAGTGTTGTTGTACCAACGGTGATCATCGTCGTTTACCACGACTTTGGATCGAACTCTGGACCTCCCTCCAACTATTTTGTATTTCCAATATTCCCAGTGGTCAAATTGCTGGTGGGGGAGGGGGATAGACCATCTTTGAAGCTGAGGGTTTTCTACCTGCTGCATTCTCTTGTTTTATTTGTTCTATTTATTTATTGATATTTTTTTGTTTAATTGCAAATATTTAATAACGTTGTTAAAATATTAAGCGTGTGTCTTGAGTTTCATTTTTTTGGACGAAATTCTACGATAAAAACTGACTGAGTTACGGATAATGCTTCTACAATATATTTTAATACTAATATTATAATAATAATTTAATAATATTTGTATATTTCAGTCAGTTTTGATCGTAGACACTAGGGAAAAAAACGCATTTCATAACTCAAGCTACACATTTGAACCACGTTATTAAATATTTGCAATTATAAAAAAAAAATTTGCTGAATAAATTATTTTCATCACAATAGATTTGAAATGGTCGATGGCAGGTAGAAAAAACCCATGTTCACTCCCAAGCTTGCTGCCTCGTTCCCATCTAGCGATTTGAAAAAAAGGTGGAAAGGGAAAAATGCACACAGAGGCTGTTATAAAGAATAATTCATTAAATTCTGTGAGTGCTTTGTAATTAGTATGGTAATGAGGAAACACCGATAAAATACACAAAGTTATATTCAAAGAATTGGTGCTACTATAGTGGAGCGACGGAATGAAAGAATGATTGAATGAAAGTCCAAGGTTCGATCTCCACCCGTGTCACGGTGGCAAACCAGCATCACATGACAATAAACAAATAACAATTAACATTGCTTCCCTTTTAGATAATCGCCAACACTGACGAGATTTGCGACAGTGTTCTTCTTTCGTTTCCTAGACGAATGCATCATCTTTTTCTTTCCATAACGATAATCCATGTTCTCCATCGTGTACAACACATAAACTATATCGACACAACAAATATCGACAATAATGGTTCATCACCCTGTCCAACCCACACCACCCTGCTTTCACCCGACCTCCTTCCACCCGCCACCATAAAACCAACCCAACCCCGGCAACCCTTGCCGGTCCTGCCTGTCATAAACATTGCCCTCGAAAATTTGAAATTACTAGCGTTTCGATGCTAGCATTACCTATCGGCTGAACGCTGAAGTTCTTAGTGCTAAATTTTGCAATATGCGTAACGATGTAAAAACCATACGAGTACTTCTAGAACCATCAGATTTTTACAGAATACGTATTCAATTGTTATCTAGGTCAGTACGTTTTGATTTTTTTTTCTGGTGAAATTCTACATGTTATCCGTTATTCTGTTTGATGCCAATTGCCATTTTTTTCCTCGGCTTAGAAAAATTATTATTCATAATTTGGTTAAGCACTAATCTAGATGACATTGTTTTCTGTGTACCTGATTTTTTGCAACAAAAACGAGCTATTACTTTCGGAGTTACATAGTTACGACTGACCCTCTCCGAGCGCATCAGCCAGAGCTCTATGCATGCGGCTCTTAACCCGAGAATAGTCGCGCCCCTGTTTGTAACGTTAGTAGTCGCGCGCGGTCCTTTAGACCGCATTATTTATTATGGGCTTATAACGTTAGGATGACGTTTTGATTACGAATATAAGGTAATTTATAATATATGTAACAGCATACCTGGTTATATTAATCAATTATCAATCAATAATCAATCAATAATCAATCAAACACAGAAAAGTAGCAAACCTACAAAAAGGTATGAAAATATGTTTTGAAACACCCTGTAGTTCGTTATGAGTAAACCAAGACAGTAATATTATGCCAACACTGTATGTTGAAGAATAATCAACCTACAATAACAAAATACATGTCTCATAATAGTGATTGAGTATGCATATTTTTGCCTCCCTTAGTAGTCGCGCAGCGGTCGAAAAGACCGAGCAACCGAACAGGACTTCTTATCTTAGATGAAGTTCTGCAGAAAACTGAATCGCGTATTGCACACTGGCTTCACAAATCTATTTTGGGAAGGTAGGCGGAACTAGACAAGCCACGCATGCGCGCTGTGCAAATACCAACTGTTGAAAAAAAAAGTCGGTCTAAAAGACCACACGCGACTACTCTCGGGTTAACAAACAGTCAAAAATTAAAAAAAAAAAAAAATCCGGATTTTTTTCTCCAGTGTAATGAAATGGAATCTTCGCTTCGCTCGCTACGCTCATCCAAAAACGTAAAATTGCGATTTTCATGAGAAATAATTTTTCGATTGCGCTCAAAAACGTAGTAGTTCTAAGTTCAAAGATTCGAAGGCCTCCAGAAAATTTTATCGCAATTGGAGTATCGGTTTATCCGGAATCGTGTTAATAAACACAAAAATACTGTACAAAAAAAAACATTTTGGATTTTTTTCTTCAGTGTAGTGGAATGGTTTTGCTACGCTCATCCAAGTTAAGTGTAAAACAAAACTTAAAATTGAATTATTTTGTTTTGACACATTTTATGATTTTTTTGCAAATGTCTTTTCAAATCTGAATTAAACAAAAATAAATTTATAATTTATAATAATTTATAACGCGGCATTTCTTTTAATCTTAAATCTCGACGATAACACAACTGACAGGAGCACAGGGAGCATTCTGCTAGCTTCCTTTGAATGTGCGCCCAACTGCGCTGTGACGTCATGGGGATGTTTTGAATATCCCCATGAAGTCACACTACTTGTGTTATCTTTTGTTTTGTTTTGTCTTGTTTTTTAGTTGTTAATGTTAACATATTCGATTTCTAGAATGAAAGTTAGTTCCCATTTAAGGGTTGGCTCGGTAACCTATCAATTAGGGCCTACTTGTGTGTTTTCTTATTTTTCAAATTCTTTTCTCTTCCACATTACATCATGGCAGATTACTTCACTTAGTTTATAGTAAGGGGCTGAATATGACACTCGCCTCTGACGTGTATTCCAAGTGACGAAGTCCAGTTACAGCTCTTCGTTTAACTTAGCACCTTAATTATATCCCTGGCTACTTTTTTGTCTTGAAAATGATTGTATTTTGTAATAAATAATAAATAAATAAATTTTATTTAGAGTCTACCCACTCAGTTATATAACTGATTTTCAGTGGGGGACTTTAAATCAAAGCGACCAAGCCAACCCTGCAGGCCCCGGCGCAATCGACGAGTGAGCGATAACCAACCAAAGATCGATATTTTTAATAGGAAATATAGCAACCAGTGGTATGGACAGTGCGAACACCCGCGAATCAACGCCAGAATCAACAAGGCCGATTCAGAACATTTCTGAAATTTATTATGTGCTTCGTTGCTAGGACGGCTCCAAAGTCACCGTTTACAAACTCCTAAGACAAGAACTGATGGACTTAAGTCCAAATCAGAAGTTAAAAAACTTCTGACTTTAGCGGGAATCGAACCCTGGACCTTCTGCATTGGAAGCAGATACGCTAACCACAAGACCAACGAGCCAGCATCCCAGGTCTCGATGATACCAACAATGTCACAACTTTTGCTATGACGTCAGTTAGCAAATCTTGTCAAAAGGTAACCCAACTTATTTACTGTGTAGGCTAAGTATTGAAATTAAACATACTTGATGTCTGTTGACAGCGCATATTGTGGCAGCCTGTGGCTTGCTGCTCTGTACCTGGCAAGCAAGATTGCAGAGTTAAATGAAGATGTAGCAGAGGCAGACAAATATCACACCATATTGAAGAGGGGAAAGATATCCTTTGAAGAAAAGCTTTGGAATGGTGAGTGCAAGCCATTAAATTTAACACATCCTTGGAAATTAATTTGATTTCTGAAAACTGTAGTTAGCCATTAGTAGAGCTGCAGAGCTGTGTAAAAATAGTAGGCCTATAGCTGCCTAACTTCATTCAAAAGTTCACCCTTATATTGAATGATGAATTAGAGATGCATGAAGATAACATTTAGGCCTATGGTAGGGTTGCTGTTTGATAATCAAAATATTGATGGATCCAATTATTTCCTAAAACGACTGATAGTTGATTCAGTCTTCCTGGATCAATTATTGATAATTGAATAGCTCGCCTGCCCAAAATTTTGTAATTAGCCGCTCATTCTGCAGAACGTGATAAAATATTTTCAGTCAAGACATTAATTGCTTTCTTGATACTGCGTGTGCAAATGAAAATGAATGAACGACTATCACAACAAAAGCTGAAAAGAAACTTCACAGAGCTAAGATTTCCGAGAAACATGATCTTCACAAAGGCACGACACGTAAGGGTAGCATCTGTTTACTTGACCTACTTAGTGCGCTCACATTAGAATCGGTCTGGCCCGTCACGTGTGGGAGCGCGCAAGTGAAAGATGTCGTTAGTGCGGAAAAACACTGTTTTGAGCAAATAAAAGGAACAAAAGGATGCAATCGTAAAAGGTCCTCGGTATGCGAGAAAGTATAGGCCTAATTTTGATTCGATTTATCGATATTTATTTATCAATTAAACTCTTAACTTAGGTTTGTCAATGGTAAGCCTATCTAAAGGTCTAACATGCTTATTAAATTTGATTGATGAAAATAGAGGTGCAGCCATTATTCGATGGTGGCCTATAATTGATTAAATATGGTAATTCTGTTGCCACATGCTCAACTGGCAATCAACAAAATCCATCCCTTTTCCAAACTTGAAATATTCGATTTGAGTCTATGATATCGATATATTTTTATATGATTAATGATTATCGATCATAATTTTTACATCGAACAGGATAATATTAACATTTTATATTAACGAATGAACTAGTTAATGTCACGAAGATAGAATAATAGAACTAACTTTTAAACATTACAATTACATTTTTTTTTTGCCTGATTGATATTAGTATTACAGTAAGACCTCGTTCATCCGAGCTCCGATTAACCGAGATTCCGTGTTATCCGAGCTGGTTTTAGGCGCCCTTTCCTTTTTTAAATAGGCCAAAATGTTATGTTCTTTTCATCTGAATGTCATGCAGTATGCTGTTTGCAGTCTTGGGGAGAAGCGCGCTTGTAGCGCGCTGCATGTAGCATGCTACTTTTACGTGTAGCGGAGCCAGTAGCGCGCTACTTTATAAAGGGGGCATATTGTAGCGGTAGCATGCTACAATTTTTGTAGCGTTAGCGTGATATTTGCGCTACTTTTTAAGTTCCGGCGCCAGCAGTCCCATTATCACGTTATCATTATCACGTTATCACTGCAAACTAACATGTAACGCCCGCCGCGCCACGTCATGTGCTCGCCGTGTAGACCGGCCCGTAATTTCGTCTCACTTGCACACCATCTCCCTCGCTCGCTCCACGAGAGAGCGAGCCTCTCGCTCTTGCGCTCTCTCTCTGCGTCATCCGGAAGATGCAAGCGATCGCCGATCTGTCACATCGTGTGAGCTAAATACCAAAAATATTGCAGTGATTATTAAATTGCGTGGTGCATCTTGAGTGCTATTTCAGGGTCGTAAACAAAGATGTATCCACGATAATTAGAAGTCGTATTATTGATTTAGAGCATAAGCCGCTCAATAATTACGCCAATCATCTGAATTGCATATTAAAATGAAGTGATTAGTGTCATATATCCCTCCTCCCTTGGGACATTCCAGGCTATATCGCTATTGTACGGCACCAGTAGGCCTATTCCGAACCTTGTTTGTCGCATTCTTCTGCAGTGATTCCGCGAAAAACACGTTGTTGAAAATAAGAAATGCAATATGAATGTTGATCATTAGGCCTCCAGACTAGGGCCTAGACTAGTCTAAACCTTAAAAGAACGCCTTCTATCACAATGGAAATAATAATAAATAATAAATAATAAATTTCATTTAGAGTCTACCCACTCACTTATATAACTGATTTTCAGTGGGGGACTTTAAATCAAAGCGACCAAGCCAACCCTGCAGGCCCCGACGCAATCGACGAGTGAGCGATAACCAACCAAAGATCGATATTTTTAATAGGTAATATAGCAATCAGTGGTATGGACAGTGCGAACACCCGCGAATCAAAGCCAGAATCAACAAGGCCGATTCAGAACAACTCTGAAATTTATTATGTGCTTCGTTGCTAGGAGGACGGCTCCAAAGTCACCGTTTACAAACTCCTAAGACAAGAACTAAAGGACCTAAGTCCAAATCAGAAGTAAAAAACTTCTGACTTTAGCGGGAATCGAACCTGGACCTTCTGCATTGGAAGCAGATAAACTATGTGCTTTTGATGATAGATCACGATCGAGTTGATATAAATGGAGTTAAAAATCATCGCGGCACGACGTCAAAAGGCTTTAAAAATGGGATAATTTGGTATCTCGATGACCCCCAATTAAACGGGAACATGTAGCGGAAAAGTAGCGCGCTATATTTCTTGAGTAGCGCGAATGTAGCGTCGCTACATCTGAAAAAAGTAGCTTCGCTACTTTTTCGGGGCATGTAGCGTTAGCGATAGCATGCTACTTTTAAAAAGTAGCGACGCTAAGACTGGCTGTTTGGATGAGCAAAGCGAAGATTCCATTTCACTATACTGGAGAAAAAAATCCGGAATGTTTTTATTTTTTTATTTTTTTTATTATTGTGTGTTTGTAAACACGATTCCGGCTAAACCGATACTCCAATTACGATGAAATTTTATGGAGGTCTTCGAAATCTCTGAACTTAGAACTGCCACGTTTTTTAGCGCAATCGGAAAATTATTTCTCATTAAAATCGCAATTTTACGATTTTTTTCGATTTTTAAAAAATTTCTTCAGCTTATAACACCTACATGCTTTATCCGATTTTAATGATTTTTTCACAGAACCTTAATTTTATGAATTAAGGTATTCGTGTGTAATTTGAGCCCAATCAAAAAACTATTTCTCATGAAAATCAAAATTTTACGTTTTTTTTCTTTTTTAAAACAATTCTTTGGCTTATAACCTATATATCCTATTGTAATGATTTTTTCACAGAACCTTAATTTTTTGAATTAATATATTCGTGTAAAATTTGTGCGCAATCGACTAATTATTTCTTATGAAAATTTCAATATTACGATTTTTTCCTTTTTTAAAATTACGATTAATTAAAAAAATTAAAAATTAAAGTTAATTTTTTATTTAATTTAATTTAATTTTAAAAAAATCTTCAACTTAGTAATGATTTTTTCACAGAACAACAGAAAATCCGCAAAACACATGGCAGCTCAATGCACCAATTACGCTCATCCAACAACCTGGCGGGACTTAAGCGTTTTCCTAGTTACTACAATGACGTGTCACGCACAGCGCGCGAGTTGTCCCCCAGGGGTCGAGGGTAGGGTGTCGTAGAGTGTTGAGCCAGTGTCTTTGTGAGTGCTTGCCGCCGCTGCCGCGACCTTGCTCAAAAACGGCGGACGAGAGAGAAGAGAGGGAGGGAGAGAGAGATAGAGACAAAATATGGCCTTGAAGACGACATGATAGAGGCTGGCTACGATTATGAAGAAATAAACATTGCATTAGTAGGACATCCATCAATTACAGACGCGGAGATAACCGTCTCCCTCTCCCCCCCCCTCCCAAGCCATGAACTACGTTTCGGGCCACGACTCTCGAGTTGTTTTGTTTACATTATGAGATAAGATAATGAGACCAGTCATTCATATTATCAGCAAGGCAGTCGTTAATGTTATGGGATAAGATAACGAGACCACAAATTCATTCTATCAGCAAAGCAGTTGGCAGCCGATGTCATCACTAAGAGGCTGTTTATTTATGTTCTTTTAAGTTTTAATGGTATTTCACAAGTTTCACACTTGTGATCTCACTTTCATATACTAGGGCCCTGCTGGGAGGAGTTAAACAAGAAAGTCCTTATCATCCGAGTTTTTCGTTATCCGAGCATGGCTCGGTCTCATCCACCTCGAATAATTGAGGTCTTACTGTATTAGTATTAGTATTAGTAGTTTTAGGGCACTTTAACAGCTAAGATTATTCATGCCTCCAAGATAAAACAATTTCTATAAGTCTGAGTTACCACCATGTATACTTATTTCCAAGGGGAGGAACGTAAGGGGGGACGCAGGGGGACAAGGGGTAGTTGGTAATTGTATTTTTAAATATCCTTTACTTCTGCTAACCTCTCCAAATGTTGTAATATTTGGAAGCATCAATTGATATAAATTAAAATATATTCTCATGCTTTTTAAATATTTAGGCCTACATTCAATTTATTAAGAACTAGGCCGCTTCGCAAACACTTTCTAGTCGCGTTGATGGATGAGCTTTTTTGATTGAATTTGTCTGTCCAATGATTACTAAATTTTTTGTATACGTGGGTTTGTAAAATATCTCGAGGCCCAAAGACATGCTTTTTGTATGCATTGTAGGTGATCGTTGTCAAGTTTCTATAGTTACTTGATTACTTGTTAATTATACACCTGTAAAAGGCTTAGGCCTATACCTTATTAAAACCTTTATTTCTATGAATTTTGGCCAACTTTTTCTTTCAAAAGGCACTACATCACCATAATCTTAATGTTAATGTAAAATATGAATGTTTTAGCCCCACCCGTTTGGTCAGAATCGGCCCAAATATCACGAAAATATCTTATTAAAATTGGGTTAAAAAATCGTAAAAATACAATTTTTATGAGAAATATTTCTTCAAATGTCCCTAAAATCGTAACATATATAATTTTAGTAATTTGAAACGTTCCCATAAAGTTTCATCAAGATTGGAGTAGCCGTTTGCCGGGTCGCGGGCCAAATATCACGAAAATATCTCATTACAAATCAGGAAAAAATCGGGAAAGTACTATAATCATAAGAAATATTTCTTCGATTCTACCCAAAAACATGGCAAGTCTTAGTTCAGAGATTTCAAAGGTCCCTCCAATCTTCATTTTCGATCGCATATGCCGTTTGCCTGGTCGAGCGCAAACAAACAGAAAAAAGAAGAAAAAAACACCGAGCTAATTTTTTGGGGGGTCAGTGAAATTGAAGTCTTCGCTTCCCTAATTCAAAAATACTACCGGTATACACAAGTTTTGATTTTAAAATAATGGTGTTCATCAATGCAAGTAGTTTTAGAGAGCAGTACTATTTTATTTCATTATTTTTCGTGATCCTCGGCGAGTGCAAGCTTACCGTAACTTAAACCTCCTATAGCTACAGTTTCCTATTTCTACTGAGTGAGAGATTCTTAATAAAGTTTTTAAATAGTAAATAGTACAATACAGGCTTATGTAGGGCTAACTAAAATCTGTTAAAACATAAGATTTTATATACAGCAGACCTGTGTACGATCGGCGTCAGAAGTAAATCAAGGGTAATCTTTTACCGACACCACCGACACTCGCTGCGAATCTCGGATTAGGCACCTTCAAAAGTCACATTAAGCTAGCACTAAATACACAAAGCTAGCCCCAGCAAATTGTCAAAGTGTGGACGTCTTGCCCTATTTATGTCACTAGAAAAACTGGCCCTAATTGATTTCTACACCAGAAATAAGCCTGCGCTAAGGTTATGCAGTGTTTGGTGAATCCAATAATATATACAAACCTTGTGTTAGTATTAACTACGCCCTGGGCCCAGTATTTAAAACTAAAAGTCTCAATAAGCCAAATGCTACTAAAATAGGGCTGCCATGTTTCCTCACAGTGTGTTATGTTAGATGACGTTAGTGAGTGATAGCGCTGTGAATATAGCGACGCCAGAACGAATTGAATATTCACGAGCCAAGTCGATAACGGTAGGGATCGTCCAGACCCCTTGATTAACTTATGATCGCTGGTGTTCTGTAGCAGGCCTTCAATAATTACCCGTACTCGTTGCTATAAGGTTGCAGAGTGCTCTTTGTCACTTTAGTATTGCAACATTTAATGCAAAAATGATTCTTATAACGTAGGCTACTCATTTAGTCTAGAGTTAGTGCATTGGTATCTCCTTGAGTTTTACATTTTCAGGGATAGTTGACAGTTGACACTAATCTTTGTGCTGTGATTCAGGTCAATACTACAATTTTGATAGTTCTGAATGGAATTCCAAGTCTATCATGTCTGACCAACTCTGTGGTCAGTGGTACCTGCGTGCTTGTGGAGTGGATGACGAGGTGTTTCCCAGAGAAAACGTCCACAAAGCTCTGGATACGATATTCCGTTTCAATGTGATGAAGTTTAAGAATGGCACTATGGGGGCAGTGAACGGGATGACTCCGGAAGGGCAGACAGACCTGGTGTCACTTCAGAGCGAAGAGGTGTGGATTGGCGTAGTGTACGGACTGGCAGCTCTTATGATACATGAGGTAAAAACAAACACACACTTCATTGATACCATTCTGCATAACAGTATCCAAAAGTTGACATGCAAAAAAAATCACAAGTAAAACATACATTAAAGTGAAGAAAAAAACATCCATTTGTAGGCCTAGTTTGTGCTGTGTGTGACCAACTACTGCATTGCATGCTCTCTGCACACAGTCACTCTATGTTTTATAGTAGGGTAATTCGTAGAGATGCACTCAATAAGTGAAATGATTATTCAATATTCAATAACATTTTGATTATGGAAAAATGATCAAAATGCATGTTTTCTGAAAAACTTACCCAAAACTACTGTATTTACTCGATTGTAGGTCGCACAAAGAATTGAAAATTGAAAGGTCTAAAAGTGGGGTGCGACTTACAATCGCATGCAAACTTTTTGAAAAAAAATCGGCGGTTTTCAATACATAATGAGTTCC
>JAMZAV010011169.1:0-33945 GCA_024449915.1 Sweltsa coloradensis | reverse complement strand
TGAGGGCGCAATCGAAAAATTATTTCTCATGAAAATCGCAATTTTAAGATTTTTCATTTTAAAACATTCTTCGACTTATAACACCTATATGCTTTGTCCGATTTCGATTATTTTTTCACAAAACCTTTAATTTTATGAATTAAGATATTCGTGTGAAATTTGAGCGCAATCGAAAAAATTATTTTCATGAAAATATAAATTTGCGGGTTTTTTTCTTTTTTAAAACAATTTTTTGACGAATAA
The DNA here is from genome assembly GCA_024449915.1 of Sweltsa coloradensis. Taxonomy (NCBI): domain Eukaryota; kingdom Metazoa; phylum Arthropoda; class Insecta; order Plecoptera; family Chloroperlidae; genus Sweltsa; species Sweltsa coloradensis. The sequence goes on along the minus strand of JAMZAV010011169.1, from coordinate 33,702 downwards.
CACCTACATGCTTTATCCTTTGTAATGATTTTTTTACAGAACCTTAATTTTATTAATTTTATATATTCGTGTGAAATTTGAGCGCAATCGAATAGTTATTTCTTATAAAAATCGCAATTTTCATTTTTTTTTAAAAATTATGTTTAAATTTAAAAAAAAAAAGGTTATTTTTTATTTAATTTAATTTAATTTACAAAATTTTAGAACTTAGTTATAATTTTTTACAGAACAACAGAAATCCGCATAAACATGGCAGCTCAATGCACCAATTACGCTCATCCAAAAACGCGGCGGGACTTAAGCGTTTTCCTAGTGCAACTGAACTATTTAAACTTTTCATCGTTATGTTGACGATTTTTTGGGTGAGCGAAGCGAAGATTCCATTTCACTACACTGGAGAAAAAAACCCGGGAATGTTTTTCTCTTTTTGTCTGATTGTTAGCACGATTCCGGCTAAACCGATACCCCAAATTTGCGATTAAATTTTCTGGAGGCCTTCGAAATCTGTGAACTTAGAACTGGCACGTTTTTAAGCGCCATCAAAAAATTTATTTCTCATTAAATCGCAATTTTACGATTTTTTTCCTTTTTTTTTTTAAATTTCTTCGACTTATAACACCTACATGTTTTAAATTCGATTGTAATGATTTTTTCACAAAACCCTTTAAATTTTTATGAATTAATATATTTGTCGTAAAATTTTGGGAGCCCCGATCGAAAAATAATTCTCATAAAAATCGCAATTTTACACTTTTTTCGTGTAAAAAAAAATGTCTTCGACTTATAACACCTATACATGCTTTATCGATTGTATAATATTTTTACAGAACCTTAATTTTATGAATTTATATATTTGTGTGATATTTGAGCGAAATTTAAAAAAAATAATTTCTCATGAAAATCGCAATTTTTTTTAAAAAACATACGCTCATCCAACAACGCGCCTGAAAAAGCGTTTGCGAAGCTTCCTAGTTAACTTAATTGTGGTACTTTGTGCTTTGCTTTTCTAAATATAGCTACTAAACAAAGTAAGGGAAAGTAAAATTTTATGTATGCCAAATATAAAGGCACGGAGATCTACACAAAATAAATTTTGTGTATATGAACGCGGTATATAACAAGTGTGAAGAGTGTACCAATGGGTTGAAACTAAAACTAAAACTTAACTTTTAGGTGGTTTGATTGAAATGGGCAAGATACTTTTTACTCCCTTTCCGTTCAATGCAAGGGGAACAGCTTTTAGGCTACATTGTCATGTCATACTGATACCAACAATCATTATACCGGAGTACCAGACATTAGCAAATTTTTCGACTTTTTCTTCAATAGGCACTATATGTAAAATATGAACGTTGTTTTCACACCCGTTTGGCCAGAATCGCTGGCCAATTTGAAACTGAAAATTAGTAAGTAGCCAGTAGAAGCCTGTATCAATTTAATTTTTTCACCAAGAAGGAATGTTCGTACACCAACCAAATTTGGCACATCCCAAAATTTTGGGTTTTAATAATTTGATTAACAACACAATTATTGTGTTGTCGGGTACCTAAATCCCCCTGTGATGTTGATACTTTTAAAGGGACGGATGTGTAACACCTCGAAATCACTCCAACTCTGTTTGCTGTATAATGTAAAAAAAAAAAGGGAAACTTTAAAATTTTCAAAATTGACAAGTTTATGTACGAAATAAAACTATTGATCAAAAGTTTATCTTCCAAATGGCTGTATAATGAGCACTACATTGCTAGACACACTGATTGTATTGGCCACACAAGAAATAAAACAAGCTGCTTTTAGACTCATTTGCCAAGAATGAAGTATGTCAGCGATGTTTTGTAAACGTGTTCAGCGATTTTTAAGAATCAAAAGTATCAATTTAAAGTTTCACATTTTTGTGTTCCTTTACTCTCACCATTAAGGACACTTGGTTTCCCCAATATATCTTGCATCACATTCCCCAGGGTATTTAACAAAATAATACCCTTAGATAGAACCTCATCCGAAGGTTTAGTCTTGGTATACTATTAATCATATTAACTATTTGGGAAATGTTTTTTGTTTTGTCTGTTGTGGGATTTTAACTGTTATATTGTTTGATAAAGACTGCTGCAAAGTAGTCGAAATATTACATTTTTGGATGAGCGTAGCGAAGTGAAGATTCCATTTCACTACACTGGAGAAAAAAATCCGGAATGTTTTTTTTTTCTTTCTTTCTTTCTTTCTTTCTTTCTTTCTTTCTTTCTTTCTTTCTTTCTTTCCTCTTTCTTTCTGTTTGTTAACACGATTCCCGGCTAAACCGATACTCCAATTGTGATAAAATTTTCTGGAGGCCTTCGAAATCTCTGAGCTTAGAACTGCCACTTTTTTTGAGCGCAATCAAAAAATTATTTCTCGTTAAAATCGCAATTTTACGATTTTTTTCGTTTTTTAAAATATTTCTACATGCTTTATCCGATTGTTATGATTTTTTCACAGAACCCTTATTTTATAAATTAATATATTCGTGTGAATTTTGAGCGTAATCGAAAAATTATTTAATTAAAAATCGCAATTTTACGATTTATTTTTATTTTTAATACATTCGTATTTATAACACCTACATGCTTTACCCGATTGTAATAATTTTTTCGCAAGATCCTTAATTTAATGATTTAATATATTGGTATGAAATTTGAGCGCGTTTCGAAAAATAATTTCACTAAAATCGCAATTTTACGTTTTTTTTCTTTTAAAAAAAAACATACGCTCCCCAACAAAACGCGATTGAAAAAAGCGTTTTCGAAGTTTCCCTAGTAGAGTGAATAGTCCAATGATTTATAATATTTAAATACATTACTTGTTATATAGTTTTATTGTTGTTTAAAATATGTATTTTTATTGTTGCACATGCTTGTTTTGTGCTTTATGCTCTATGGTTAAGCTTATGTAATACCTAACAGTACGGTTTTTGTTCACGTCAGAGCAATCTCTTCATATGATCTCTCATAATATGTACAATAAATAACAAAATGTTGTTGTATGCCTAGGGTTTGTCTTGCATGCTTTGGTTAATAAGGCTCAAAACATCAACACAGTCATGTACCGTATTGGCAGTTTAAATACATTTCTATAAATTAAGTGCATAGTGGTTGTTAGAGAGTTGCCTGAAGGTGTGAGTGAGGTAGAAGATTTAACATCGTACGTGTTGTGCGTAGTTTAGTGGTGGGCCTATATTATAATACTTACATTCCTAATGGAAATTATATAGGACATGGTTTTTAGAGGTCCTCATGCGAGGGCACTATTGTACTTATTCCGGCCGGAGTCGTAGAGGTCGGGATAGAAGCGATCGCCTGAGGACACCTCACTAGCGTTCAGAGTCGAAACTAAAACGATTAATTGATTGTTTTGTTTAGCTTAACGTCTCATATTAATGCACTGAGGATATTCGAGACGATTAGTGGGATAGATGAGGATAAAGGGGCGAGTACAAGGGAGGAGGGGAAACCCGGTGCCGGCACGTAGCCCTTGTCCTTTCGAAAAGTACCAAGGGGACCAACAGCTTCACGTCCCATCCGAAAGGACGGTGTAACCTTGACAGTCATGTAGGTTCCTCCACTAACCGGACTGCCGGACCATCTTCGGTTAAGCGACCGCGGCAAAAACCGCTGGCCTCAATAAAAACTATGAGTGTCCGGTACAAAAACCAGTACCAAGCCAAGAGCACTCGAATGTTCTGTTCAGAATGGGACACAGCTACCAAAGCACGTTTGGCTCAAGAATGCATGGATTTGAGGTTATTCATAATCTCATGAAGAATTGTCATGTGCATGCACTCACAAAGAATTAGATTTGGATGATATTTATGGAGTTGAAGGGGAAATTGGGTACTGAGTGATGGAACTGAGATGTAGGCCAAATCTATTTATTAATTCAATTGAGAATACAATTATGAAATACAACATTTTGACAACAACAAACGACGTTGAAAATAAACGCAGGAATTAATGTTACGTGTAGGTTATGTGGGAACTAATTAATCTTGGAATCAAGATATCCCACGCGAATGAAATATGTAGACATACACATTTTACTTTGAACAAACGAAAGTATTTATATCGTAGATGTTGAATTCAACCAAGTTTGAACGACCTTCAAAATGGTCACGTGATCAACTAAGCACAACTAATGCAGAAAAACTAAAAATACTATCATGCAATGGCCGCCTGATTTTAGAGCACTGGAAGTATTTTGACAGCGGAATTATTAGGTCATATTTTTGACGTTGTTGTTAAAATTAAAGTGATATTTTAGATGCCTACACATTAACTACTTCATAAGGATCACGTAATGTCGAAAGAGAAGTTGAAAAGATTTCTAAAATGAAGGGCCTACCTGAAGCAGGAACTCTTAGGCCTATTCAGTGACAGGTGAATGAAAAACTCTTAGTAGATGTCAGTCTGTATAGTTTTTTTTTTTTTTTTTTGCAAGAATGGTATTGAAGCGAGCTCTCATTGGTTCTTTTTATTTTTCCAATGCAGTCAGCTGTTAAAGAGATTGTTGATGTTACAGGTGTTTTTATTTATTTGTTCATTCAAATGAATGTGTACAGCCTAATAAAGTAACTATTGAAATAATAATTTTTGCCTTTTAAGCATAATTTATATGTAGTTTATAAAATAAGAAGGCTCCAATTTTAATTGTGTGGTCCACATGCAAATGGCCGCCGGGGAAGTGTCAAAAGGTCGTTCGTTAGTGAGAGGGGGAGGGGGGGGGGGGGGGGGTGAGGAGGATCAATCTCTTGAAAGCGTCTTCCGCAAACGTCGCCAGCGATGGAAAAACGATGAAATATTTCATCATTTTATGCAAAACACGAGCGTTAAGTCGAACGCTTTTAAGATTAGGAGACTTGCGACATAGTTTGACATCTATCTGGATGAAAGTTCGGCATAGTTGTCAGTTTTGTCGAAACTATCATTCGTGTTGTTGGTGGAGGCATTTTTCTTCGTAGATTGTCGATTTCATTTGATTCTTTTCAACATTTTAATTTTTATATAAATTCGCATTATCAGATGGCTTTAGGATGGTACGTGAAAAGGGCGAGGGTTTGGAGAAAAATACAAAAAAAATAAATCCCTCGTTGTAACGGGAGTTTGAATTATTATCTATCATTGTTGTAGAATGTTTTTTTTACTTATTTATATTGATTCATGTACGTCTAAAACTATCGAAAGGGGATTTTGTCTTGCCCTGAAATGATTTATTGTTTCCTGATTCAGTATTACAACCTATTGAATCAAACATCACACCAGAATCTACGCATTTGTATAGTGAATGCAAAAGGGTATTACCCCAAACACTATTACAGCATTCCTTTTGGGCTTGGCTTGGAGAATTACAAATATATATAATTCTATATCTTGTTAGGGACTAATAACAAGGGTTGGTTTATTTACATATATGATGTGTTAACTGATAGTTAAAATGCGTACAAAGAGTACAAAATAGCTTAGCTTGGCGACTAAATAAATATACTGAAAACAGACGCAGTTTCATGCTTGCAGCAGATGTCAAAGTAAGCTCAACCGACACTAAAGGGAAAGACGAACAAAGACATTCCAGTTTAACAAACATTCGGCTCATTTCATGTTTCTTTCATGTTTCAATAAACACTACTGGTACTGACATTGACATGTCGAAGTTTACCACGACACCTGTATAGTGTTGCACGCTGGGAGTGATGGCATAGGCGATGGAGATTCAGAAGGATCGCAGCATAATGTCGTCCTATTTACACGCTCTCTAAAACTGTTTCCGAATGAGATGAGAACACACTTAAAAAATCAAGCCTTGTGAAATAATTCTTAAGATTTGAATAAATTAATGCCATTTTGATGCTCCCCATAACATTTGATAAGATTAGATGTACAAAAGGGCAAAAAAACTTAGTAATATCGTTATTCTTAAAACCCGTTGTTTAGTTGGAATTCTACCTCGTAAGTATTAACTAACAGAATTAACACTCGTTATATCAATACGTGGTCAAATAAGTTAATATCGGTTGGGTTGTTAAAAATTTTGGCGAACGTTCTCACGCGGCTCGCCTATTCTTGAAGAAATATAAGCTAGATTTTTACGCGTATACAATACACTAATCTTGAAAGCGGAGAATCCACCTGAAATCATGCCGTTTACGTACAAGTCGAAACCAGTTTTTTGGACTAGCCACTCTATAATCACGGCAATTTCGATAGCACGATGAGGATAATACGTCGTGTAAAGCAAGTTGTGATAATGCTAATTCCAGTTATGAACGTCTAGTGCCTACTACATTTCTGATGAGGGGCGTGCAATGTGAGGTGAGGGTAATAACGAATGAACAAGAGTTGTAGGCGACACCTACTTGGCATTTTTGGGGGATCATTTCAACCATACTGTTTGAATAGTTATATTTTATCGGGTTGTCAGATCATCAGTGTTAATTGGGTTAAACAACCCACCCCACCCTCCCACAAGAATGCTTCTAAAATCTAAAGAACATACCTAAGTCATTATGTAATTTTCTTTCAAATGTGTAAAAAAGATACGTCATTTACGTTTCCATGCCATCTGTGTGAAGCTTCATGTATTCATTTTCAGATGCTTACTGCTGTCTCTTATAGTGTGTAGGCTACACATTAAGGGTAGGAGAAACTTTTAGGCTGTGACTATAGTGACAACCCCTTTTGGCGAGGGGGGGGAGGTTTACATACAAAACAACAATCAGTATTGTTCATTTACAACTTAGTTCTGTACAATAGTGAAGTCTGACATTATAGTTATTGTGGGGGTGTCATTGAAACGGAAATTGAGGGATTTTGATCGTTAAAAAAACTAAAAAAATAAGTGCATTCATAGAGATGATAAGTGACGTGTATTGTTTTCGTCGAATTAATAATTTCATAATAGTAACCTAGGACCAAAGGCACAATATTATAATATATATCCTTGCGTGACAACTAGGCACATTTGAGATATAACGGATGCTTTGTGGCTGCACGTATAGAGGTAGTTCAATTATTGAATGTTATATACTGACTACGGTCAACTTTAGATTGCCGTTGACTTTGTACACTCTACGTGCATTCATAAATGAATACAGCTTTGTAAACACATCCTAGAAAATATAGAATTCATCGAAATCCGATTCAAACAGAAACGACTATCTTAAAATATTTATGAACAATTGAACATGCTGCTGGTATAAGTTCCGTCCGATATCATTTCAAGAGTATCGATCTGGTTATAGAATGTATTATGGGTAGAATTTGCTTACCCCCATACGGCTGAAAGTCACCAACAGTAAATATTATTATTAGTGTTTCCAGTGCGACGCATTATACTGCGAAAAGATTGTAGCCACTTTGCATGACGTCAATAATGGTTTAAAAGAACGAGTTACAGTGTCTCGTTCGGTAAAATTATGTTTAAAACTTTGTATGCTAATGGCGTATAAATCTGCAACGTGACGGCGACTCCTACGCCATGTAGGCCTACTGTAACAGCTTAGAGCATGTCATTGGCAAAAATGAATACTACTCAAAAAGTTATTTCAGTGTAAAAGTGTAGCTTTCGTTAACTAATAACGACAATAATAATAAAAATAATAATAATAATAATAATAATAATAATAGTAGTAATAATAATAGTAGTAGTAATAATAATAATAATAATAATAACAATAATAATAATAATAATAATAATAATAATAATAATAATAATAATAATAATAATAATAATAATATCGTACAGTCAAATTACAAGATACCCTAGTTTGATTTTCGAAAACGAGAATACTATTATCTTGACCTAATTCTACTCAGGGCCCATGCAAGTAAGCAAGTTAATACAAAAATATAAGAATACATTTTTATATAATAAATACGTAAGCTTGTGACGGTCATCTACTACTAAAATAGTCTTATAATGTCACACGAAAACATGGTAAATGCATGGAAAGCATGGTAGCATGGAAACTAATTGATTTGTAGTTTCGCTTAAAATTTACCAAGCTCTACATCGTTCTAAGCTTATTGAAACATCACTGAGAGAAAACCGTGTGCAGGAATATCATATGTGTGCAGAGAGTCCCACGCTTTTCACTTTCTTGCTTTCACTTCAGTCGCACTTGCAGTCACAGAAGACCGAGTCAAAATTAGTCAGGATGTCTATACCTTTCTCAGAGGCTCGAACTTAGTAATTAGTAATGATAGTAATATTTGGGAAATGGGGCCGCTTACAACACACATTGAACTAAACATTGTAAAAAAGGATAATCAGGCAATGGGTACGGTAATAACACCAGCTAATTATCACTAGGTGTTTGATAATACATTATGTGCACAGTGCATATACATTTTAATGCTACCGATATAGCTTTGTTTGCTTTGCTTGTGATACAGTTTCTAAAATTGTGAATTTAATTTTAATTGATTTCTGCAGCCCAATGCTGTTGCCTCAAGACACGAATAACATTTAATTGTATAATTCATTTTTAGTTATATACATATTATTTTACATATTCATTTGATGGTATCTGCAAACCAATCAAAATGTCGACCATAATTATAATATATTCTAACGCAACAAGAATATGTATAGAGGGCCCGGAATATATTCAGAGAAAGAGGACATAATATTCTTACAATGTAACTGCCGGCCATAGGGTTCAACTTATCTTTAGTTAAAAAAGTAGAGTACCAAGTACGATTAGTCTATTTCCCAGTATTTGTTTCCGTGGAAGGTGACAAAAAAGGATCACGTGTAGTCGAGTAAAGTTCTGGTATTTGTACTCGTTCTACCGATTAAAACATGAGATGTGATATTTGGAACACATTCAAACTGCACATATACTTAGAACACCCCCACTCAACCAAAGAAAGTGCCGGGAACAAATTTTATATCAATGTCTGTGTCAAACCAGGACGAACACAGGATCGATCCACGGTCGGGATTTACGTTTTTGACCATTGCTTTCACTCTATATCCTTGCCCTTGGCATACAAGAACAACAATCAAGCCCAGTAAAGATAGATAGGGTGGCACTGGCAAGGATCTCACCAGACTACCAAAGCTATGCCGGGCGTTCCCGTTCTCGCCTTCACTTGCTTCTTCCCTGTATTTTTTTTTTTATTTTCAAAACCCAATATATGAAAAGTATTATTTATTTATAACTTCATTTCATATAATCGTAGTTGCCCCCACAAACTATTTCAAATTTATTTTATTATTAATAAGACGATTGGCACAAAAACGCCTGTGGTCCGTGACTATAGCTCCAAAGCCACTTTGCACGACCAATATTTGTCGTTACGCGTCCGGATGATAGGACGTGGAATCGGTCGCCACGCACCCCGAAGTGTTGCCCGGAGGTCAGCACGAAGGTCGGCAGCGACATTATCGGGTGTCATTTTGTTTGTCTAAACCGACCAACTCTATGCCTTGATTCAATTATTTGGACTTAAAGGGCATCAGCTGGCAGGGACTAACGTTTTAATAAAAACTCATTGAAGACATTTAATACGAATTCAATGTAATAAATTAATAGCGGACGGATTAATTGAGATGCGAAAGCGAGCCAATTTCCCTTTTTCACAAAGCGTATTTTAAGCATCACGTGTGTCCCGTTGCAAGTGTCAAATAGGTGTATATGGAGAATAACAGCTATGGCATTTGTTTGTACGATATAAACAAATGTCGTTTTGAGGGTAAATCGAATAAATGATTACACTTAGACCCTGATAAGAGTCAGTTTTGGAAATCTTTTATTGAGCACCATGCAAGCACCACTTTTCACAATATCACAATCCAGCGAGTCGTGAGGTCACTTATTATTACGACGAAAAGTTAGCAAACCAATTTTTACGTTTAAAAAAGAAAAAATGAGAGCAACATTTCCACATTCATAATAATTTCTCTTACTCTGCAAAGGTTGGAAAATAACCTATTTGCATGTTTATGGTCACAGACATACAAAATTCTAACTTGGAACTGGCAAACCCAACCCCATAGGCAATATGTGTGTGGGTGTGATCCGCACTAAGCCCTGCATTGCGCGTTAAATTTAATCTGGGTAAGTGTCAAAAGAAAAACAAAACACGAAATATAAATCAGCGTGCTGCATCACACCAACATAATGCAAATCAACTTTTCTAATACTCTTTTGAAGTGGAAATTCTTCTTGTAAAACGTCGGTTTAAAACGGTATCGATTTTCAGTGAACCCTTGAGTAAGTTCACACTTGGACTTATTTTTAGATTAGAAAGGTAGCATTAAAAAGTTTAAGTCACCCTACGTGACTCGTAGGCTATCAGATACGCAAATTTTGTGGGCTCAATTGTCCCACAAGCCGAGGTGGCTCAAAAAATTCGTAATTTTTTTCTGTTTCATCAAGGCCAACCCGGAAACGCGAAACGGTAAACTTTTAGTTTTTACAGACAAAAACGGCAAAAAAGGATATATTTCTTAAATGGATTACGAATTTGGCTATAACGTTGGGAAAAGGTGGAAACAAATGTGATATTTTAAGCTAAACACACAAAATCTGAATATCGAAATTGAAAATACTACTTTTTACCTTTAGAGTGAAAAAAGGGTAAAGGTTTAAATATATTGAAAATGAATACCCAATTGTCCAATAACGCGGATAGAGTTGTAATTACTTCAATTTTAAAGACAATACAGAACATATAATGGTAAATTAAAATATGTCGATTTTTGCTTGGGAACCAAAAAACGGCAAAAAAGGCACTATATCAAAAGGAATACTAAATTTCCCGAAAACGCTGCATAGGTTTTCAATAAATTGTTAATCAATACAAATTCAAATTAAATGTGGAAATCGATTTTAGTACCCTTTAATTTTAGGCCGGAAAGGCAAAAGGGCATTTCGTCACACGGGACAGTTCAGAAAAAATTAAAACAAATGTAGTTTTAATGTGTTATATATGCCATTTTAAAAAGTCGGGGCGCTTTTTATTAATTTTTATTAAATGAAACGGTTATTGAGAACCGAAAAAGCCATTTTCTTCAGATTTTAAAACCTATCGATAGTAAGAAAACGAAATATTTTACGGGGCCATGCCTGTGTATAACAGGGTGTCGATTTTCCTTAGGTTGAGAAACCGAATAAGTCAGTCTACGTTCTGAAGAAAAAAATTAATTGATTTGGAAACGGAAAAATTCCTTTCAGTAAAATGGTCTTTTCGAGAAGTTTTAACCAACACAAAGTTAAAAAATGTAGTTTTATGTATAATAAACAATCTAAAAACTTATGATACTACCTTATTTTTACAATTTAGATTACCCCACCCATTTAATTGAGAAACCAAATTTAAATCCACGCTTAATTACACCTCGAATTTTGAAATTACGTCTCATAAATATCAATCAACATCAATCAATGTAACTATGCCACATCTAAATTACTACTAAAAACCTGTATTATTTGGGCTTCAGGATTAATTACCACGTTTTTGCGTTTTACTCAGAACAATGGGTTACAGACTTATGTCGGTTTCTCAAATAACCGATCAAATCTTTAAAGGCAAATCAAAGTTAATTTTTACTTGATCATCAGGAAAGGCAAAGCATAAAGTGGGGAAATTTTAAAAGTCAGTGATAATTAGTGTCCACTCCACCACTAATTGCGGTGCACTTGGCCCACAATACAAAATTTAAAAACAGTAATCGTATTTATCTAGGTGCCGTTTAGGGCGCCGCAGCCAAGCCTGGTGCGCTCACACTCAGGACCTTATACAGCAAGCAGAGTTTGGGGTGATTTTGAGGTGTCACCCCGGCCGTCATGAAAAGTGAAAGTGAACTAAAAAACTATCAAAATCAAGGGATTTGGGTACTGACAACATATATATGCCAAATTTTGTTGCTGTACGAACATTCCCTTTTTGGTGAAAAATGACTTGAAACAAGCTCAAAATCACTTTAAGTTACTAATATACTACTGTCTAATTTGTCAGTTTCAATGCCCAGCGATTTCCGGCTTCCAAATTAAAGGTTTTAAAAAAAGCCTTACAACAGGTATACAATCAACAAGTAACTAACAAGTAAGACAATGATGCCACATTGTTTACAAAAAAGCAAGTCTTTGGTCCACTTAATTTTTTCATTATATGAAGTGTAATACCATAGCAAATCGAAATTTGATAAAATTATATTTTTAACAAATGCCAATGGAACTTGAAAAAAGTAATGAGATCCCCACAAACAAAAACTTGTAAAATACAGCAAACCTTACACACTCAAAAGAAAATGAGATCTAAACAAGGGCCAAATTCATCTACCCTTCACATTTGCGATTCTTAATTCATAAACGTAAAAGTGTCCCGTAACAACATCCTAAAAAGCTTGGCAAAATAACAATTTGCATGACCATTCCGTTTAAAAACTAATTACAAAAAAAGAAATTGGATGAACTATTACGTTTAATTAATGGTTCAAATTCTATTTGCCAAGCTTTTCAAGGATATGTTACGGGACACTACGTTTAATGAATTAAGAATCGCAAATGTGGAATGGTAGATGAGCTTGGCCCTTTTTTTAGATTCATTTCTTGGTTGTGTAAGGTTTGGCTGTTATTTTTACAAAATTTTTGTTATGTTCTAGTTAATATAAACAAATGTGCAAAACTTTTATTGTATAAAACTCACGCATGTAAACTAAAAAGGTATTTTGAGAATTGCGACCTCAGTGTGCCTCTTTTCCATTTTTGTGCTGAAAGAGCTAAAAGAATTTCCGATTATATTTCTTTATATTTTTATGATTTTGAATTAGCATTTGTGTAGTGATGGTTAAATCGGTCGTCTACATCTTTTTATAAATTTGGGCCTTTTTTTTGGTCGTTTTTTGCCCCTAAGGAGCTATAAACCACCGATTCATATTTCGTTATCTATTTTTATGTTCACGTGAGGATTAGCGTACGCTCATTGTTAAATCGGGTTTCATAAAAATCATTTTTCTGTTGCCTTTTTTGGCGTTTTTGGCCATTAAAGGCTGAAAGTTACCGATTTGTATTTCTTTTTTTTAGATCTCGTGTGAGCATTAGCGTTAGAGTCTAGGTTTGTGTGTCTTCTTAAAATCTTTTTAACCTCTCTCAGCTTGTTCGGAAAGATTGAGCCATCTTCTCGAAAATGGGGAGTATCTGACGTCTAATGGCTCAGGGTAGATTAGCATCGAATTTATGCGCTCTCTAGAGATACGATTTAACATCTTGTGCCCTCTTTTCCATTTTTTGTGCTGAAAAAGGGTAAAAGTACTGGGACATATTTCCTTTATATTTTTATGATCTCGTATTAGCAATTGTGTTAGTGAAGGTTTAATCGGACGTTTTTTAAAATCTTTTCTAAATTTGTCTTTTTTGGTCGTTTTTGCCACTAAGCTATAAGCTACCGATTCCTATTTTCTTATCAATTTTTTTATGTTTGTGATGGATAAGCGTAAGCTCATTGTTAAATCGGGCTTCATAAATCTATTTTTCCCTGTTGCCTTTTTTTTTGGTTTGTTTTAGGTCGTTTTTTGCCTCTTAAGGCTGAAAGTTCCGATTGTATTCATTTTATTTTTTATGATCTCGTGTGAGCATTAGCGTTAAGTTTAGTTTGTATGTCTTCTTAAATCTTTTTACACTTTGCCGTTTTTGACCGTTTTTTTGCCCCTCAAAGCTAAAAGCTACCGATTTCGTTTTCCGTGTTGCCTTTTCTTTAATCAGGGGAAAATTACGAATTTTTGAGCCCTCTCTCAGCTTGTTCGGACAATTGAGCCCATCTTCTCGAAAATGGGGACGTAGCTGATAGTCTATCGTTCCTAGCTTCTCGACATTTCAGCAACACGTGTGCAGTGCGGAGAAATTGGAAGTATTGTTATAAATATGTGTGCAGACAGGAGGGTGGAGTAGTATCTTCACGACGTTGACTAGGAGGAAACTGGCACGATACAACAGACACACATTTTTGTACGTAGTCGCATATACTCTTATCAAGTGAGAGAAAAGTTTGACATTTTTTTTTTGCACCGTAGGAAAAATCGATCAAAAAATTATTTCTCTTGAAAATCGCAATTTTACGATTTTTTTTCGTTTTTCTTTTTTGTTTTTGTTTGTATTTTTGTGTGTTTGTTAACACGATTCCGGCTAAACCAATACTCCAATTGCGATTGAATTTTCTGGAGACCTTTGAAATCTTTGAACTTAGAACTGCCATCATTTTGAGCGATATCAAAAAATTATTTCTCATGAAAATCGCAATTTTACGATTTTTTTTCGTTTTTCTTGTTTTTTCCGTTTGTATTTTCGTGTGTTTGTTAACACGATTCCGGCTAAACCGATACTCCAATTGCGATGATATTTTCTGGAGACCTTTGAAATCTTTGAACTTAGACCTGCCACGTTTTTGGGTACAATCGAAGAAATATTTCTCATGAATATCGTACTTTTACGATTTTTTTCGATTTTTAGTGCGATATTTTCGTGACATTTGGGCCGATTCTGACCAAACGGCTGGGGCTACAACGTTCATATTTCACATGGACATTTAAGTAATGGTCATGTATTGCTTTTTGAAAGAAGAAGATGATAAAAAAAATTGCCAGAATCTATAGAAATAAAGGTTTTAATATGAGTTTTTTCGAGGTTTATAATAACAATTAACAAGTAACAATAGAAACTTGACAACAATCACCTACAATGCATTCACAAAGCACTTGCAAAGGAAAAGTGGTCTAAAACTAAAAACTTACAAAAAGGCTCATGCATCAACGCGGCGGGACTTGAGCGTTTTTCTAGTTTTATCAAATCATCCTTGTGTTACACGAGTTCCTGATAATACAACAGCTAAGCTAAAAAAATACCATGCTTTTCAATTGCACGTTAAAAGAATTTCTTTACTTTGAGCATAATTTCGGTTGTTTTGTGATCGCAAATGCAAATTTAAAACAAATTAATGAAATTGAGCATTGTGTCATAAATTCGCAATTAAAATATCCAGAATTTTTGTAGTGTCGGAAATACACCTTCTAAAAAGCACAAATTTAAAAAAAAAATGACCTGCGGGGCAATTCGGGGTGACCTCCCCCCCCCCCCCCCAGTCGTTCTAGATTTTTCTCAAAGTCCACTTTAACCACTGACGATGAGATTCTAAATCGTAGCTTAGGCTACAGTCTCTTTCATCAAAATTAAAAAAATTGTATGCGATGACATTTATTTGATTTCACAATTATTTTAAACGTTGAGACATAAATAATAAGTTTGAAATGGATTTTGGTATTGAAATTAAAAAGATCAACGACAACACAGATCGAAATAAAAAACGAACATATTATTTACAGCTTCCAGAGCTTGAAAGACAATATTTATAAAAGGCTAATTGAGAATCCCCATGCATGGTAATAATCACAAAGTACGGTGCCTCATCATTAAAAGTATACATTGCATACAATGGGTTGTCACGCCTCAGTATCACATCGCTAGAAAACTTACTTATATAGCCACTGCGTATAATCATCGAATTATATTCAACCGTAGAGGTTGTGACTGCAAGTGCACACACTTGTAACGCATTTCAATTGCTGTAATTACAACCAATGATAATGCATAACGACGGTTCAATCTTAGCTCGTTGTTGATAATTATTTTCTATTCATACCGCCACACAATGCGCGTTATGTTTATAGCGAGATTGATAAGCATCGGCGCGTGCCACTTCAAGATGCCATGTCCCTGTGTTGTGTTTGCCAACCATCTCTCACACCAAGAATAACTAATATCATTCGTTACATCACCAACATGTATGTAAAGCATCCGCTTTAATCTGTCACCAAGCCTATAGTCATCGTATCGGATAGCACATTCTGCTACATCAAACGTCAACTCACTTTTACACCATATCATTGCCGCTTATCAATTATCATATTAGACTAATAATATTAGTATATTTGATATTTATTTTTAGTAATCTGCATTGATATGATGGGGATGAATACATTAGGGTCAACAAATCAATACAAATACACCCAAAGCACTACAATTACCAGGACACGTGTCTGAAAATGTAATAATATTTTAGGTGTCAGCTGCGTAAAGATAGTACCACCAAATTAAAGCCATAATAAATTAATAACATAATTCGATTGGCTGATTTTTTGTTTATAATTTTTTATTAATGTAATATTGCTACTCGAGACGATGCCTAGTGACAAGATGACGAGGAAAGACAACATAAACCCACCCCACGTCCTCAACATAATTCGAGATAGAGAACAGAAATGTGTCAGATTGCAAATATTAAAAACCATTTATTGGAAACAATATTTAAAAGAACTAGCCAAAAGACGTATGGCAGTGTTCACAAATGGCAAATTGCCTCGTTACAACCAACGACGGCTCCAAAGTCACTGAATGAGTAAATGACCAAACAAATGTTACCAAATCGAAGTTTGAACGAGTAGATTTTATTCCTCTTTCTTGGGGGAGCCCCGGGGATCCTCCCACTTGGATACACCACTGTGCATCATTTTTCATAGCCACAAAAGCAAACCAATCTCATAAAAATAAATTACATCCTTGTAACACGGAGAACACAGCTGCTAACAGAGAATGGAGCAATTTATTCACTAATTGTCATTTATACCTGATGCATACTGCATAGACAAGACTTCGGCAAGTTTATAGGCCCGTCAAACTATCAGAGTTCTGGACTAGGTTGAAGGATGTGTGGGCTCGTAGGCCACCCTGCTGTACGCACCGTAAAACACGCACGCGGTAAACAAAGTCATCAAACAACGTGAATTCGACGTGACATCGGTGACCAATTGCTTGTTATCGAAACAATGGGTTGGCGAATTGTTTGATTTCGAAGCAGTTTCGCGAAGGTCATGCATTGTCTATTGTCATTCAGACACAACAAATCAACTGCAATCCGTTTAGCTATGACGCAAAACTGAATTTATTGAAAATCAGCCTCGACCGATAATATTTACAACTTTCTTAGGATTCCTTACAACTAGAATACAGTAAAATTTGTCACAAGAACGATCATATTTGATAAAACCACAGAATTCCAAATTTATAATTATAAACCACTAGGAAGGATGAAATTGATCTGTTCTTATTCCATATAATTATAGTGACAGATCAGAAATGTTTTGGGGACTTTTGAGATAAAAGTCTATTGGTGCATGTAAGTTTAAAAACGTATGACTTGACTGGAGTAAAATTCCAAACTTTCAATCTGGATCAATTTAAAGATGAAAGATGCTTGCTACGATGGATCAGCGCATCAATCACAAGCAATTTTGTGTTGAAGATACAATGGGGGGGGGTGGGGGGGGGGGGGGGGGGGGAGCACATATTCTGGTAGCAGTACTTGAAAACCTGTGTACAAAACTACAATATTTGGATCTGCACAAACGTTTTTAGCGAGATCATTTATTACCACGAATGGAATTCTTACGAAAAGAAAATTTTGACGACCCTTTTGTTTTAAATTTGCAATGTAAGTAATATTTGCGGTTGAAGGAATTTGTGTCAAAAATAAAGTACGGGTTTTAGTTTTTGTTATGCCAAAACACGATGAATTTAAGGTGAAAATAATTCGAATTTGTTTTTCATAGTGGTAAATGTTTGCATCTTATATTAGTGGGTCACAAAAAAAGTAGTAATGTTTAGAGGTATATAGGTAGCATAATTACGGGCGTTGAAAGCGTTGAACTCGTAGTGAAAAATAGTCAGAACTTCGCTTTTTGTAATGTATTTTTAACTGGTGCATTTCGCGCATGAGAGATTTTTTAATTCTTCGCAGTATCAAGAACATTTGAGACAACACCTGTCATAATACCCATTGCATTTGAAGAGATGTTTCGGATACTTCTCGATATAGCCATGCAGAACAACTTAGCAGGGCGATCTTTTGCTGAAATGAACGTAGCATGTTGGCATACACGGGAAAGAAAGGGATTATCCCAAATAGGGAGCGAAACTACTTGAACAACAGGCAGAACCAGAAAATCACTTTTGGTGGCGGAGCCGGGTTAGAAAAAACTTTTTAATTTCCCTTTTTGCGTGCGGTTAGCCACATGGGTAATGACCTGACTCCTGAGCCATTTCTATCATCATGGATAGTAACATAATTGTTGAATGACAATAAGTCAAAATAAGAAAATACATGTCAATCTGCGATGCAAAGATGATCCAGGTAGCGCTTTTTGCGTTTGTTTTAGTTGCCGACGGAATAGCAAGCAGCAGTGTAGATATTCATAGCCACAAAGATAGTAAAGGCAAGCTAAGCTACATTATCCAGTAGGTAGGCTAGACTCCAAGCTGCTTGCTTTGGAGAAAGAGGACTTTTTTAAAATATTTGGTTTTGAGTTTTCTTTTAGTTACTTGGTTTAATTTGTTTTTTTAACTTTCTACGCAAATTGTAATTTATCAAAACACAAAAATCAACAATCCAGTAATTATTGTCACTGTCAGCATTGATTAAAGAAGGCTATCTTTAATCAATGCTGTCAGCACCACTATAATCATGTACATCGCCAACTACGTTGTGTTAAAAAAGAATTGGCGGTAATCTAGAAAGCCGCTGTCATTTCTAGCTACGGTGTTTGCTAAAATTAGAAGCTGCCCTCTTTATCCGCTAGATTGCATTGGTGTTTCCCTTTGCGTCGAGGCAATGCCAAGCTGGTTCGCCCGGATCTCCGCCAGGTTCGCATGATCGGGGTTTTGGTCACATGATTCTCTACATTCAATTAACGATCACGCACATAAACGACTTGGGCATACAAAACGACTTTACAGAAGACAAATTAAGGTGATATAAAACTATTTCCTATTTAATAAAGGAATTGTGGTTCTAGAACTTACACGTGGCTGTGACTAAACATCGATAGTTCTGCACTCTGGTGGGAAATCTGTCAGCCACAACAACAATAACACACTGCTGTCAAGATGTTGTAAAATTCCTATTTTATCAACGTCTGTGACCAAAAACCCCCATTGTTTGCTCTTTGGGAGGAGATTAGTTTTGACCGTGCATGGCTTCATCTGAGACGTGAGGCTTCACACCACAGATGGACCGACGAATAGTGATGGGAGAAAAGAGAGTTTCGGTACCTCAAAAGCAAAATGGCATCTTTCACCAGCATGTTATCGTCTGATGACTCGAACCAACCACCACTTTAGTCGGTGTCCGAGTGCGCGTCATAGGTAATGGTTAATTGAATGGAACCTCAACTTGATCTAAAGTGGAGGCCATGACACCGTGATCACTGATCACCCACGACCACTGTCTGTATGTCACCGTGCACGATATCGTAGGAATCACAACCATTACCGGTTTCGGACATGGAAGCTAAGTGCATGCATGGAGTGTGCGTTACCGAACATGACAACGACAACGAGTGGAATGTCGCAAGTGTTTCACGAAAGTGGTCAGTACACTTGTGAACACAATTCTTACATTGTTAGTATAGGCTCTAAAAATAATGACGAGCCAACAGTAGGGAGTAGGGAGTAGGGACCAAGATAATCAATCTGTCAAATGCCAAATTTAAAGCGAATATCATTATTATTTTTTAGATTTAATTAGTTTCCGTCTTCGACATAGCTTGATTTAGTTATATTATTTTGTAGTGTCGAGTCTGGGAAACGCAAATACGCAAGTGATCGCATTCGCTGTTCAGTCCACATATCATGCAGGTAATGGGCCATACATCGCATGAGCAAATGACGGGTCTCGCATGCTGTATTTGATTGGATAATTTTGTTTGTTCTCGTCATAATCATTAATTACTCTTGTCATTTTATATTTTCAGCAGTATACATGCGGGTGTGACGGCTTTGTCTTGTCCTATCCCCACAAGGTTGTCGCAATCATCGCAATTAATCGCAAATTAGGCAATTACTAAACAGCTGCTCATCGCTATAACAAGACATTTGATTATGAGGGACAAACAAAGGAAAACTTCCAGTCAGAATCGGGATAAACGGGATAAATTTCTCGATTTGGTTAATCGGGAAACACTCCCGTAGGTGTAATTGTTTTTATTTAATACAATCCAAATTAACTAGGAAACGCGCTTAGAGTCCCGCCGCGTTTTTATGGATGAGCGTAATTTTTTTAAACGAAAAAGCGTAAAATTGCGATTTTTTTAATAGATATTTTTCGATTACGCCCCACATTTCACACGAATATATTGATTCATAAAATTAAAGTTCTGTGAAAAAATCATTACAATCGGATAAAGCATGTAGGTTTTATTCGTCGAAGAAATGTTAAAAATTGAAAAAAAATCGTAAAATTGCGATTATCATGAGAAATAATTTTTCGATTGCGCTCAAATTTCACACGAATATATTAATTCATTAAATTAAGGTTCTGTGAAAAATCATTACAATCGGATATGTAGATGTTATAAGTCGAAGAATTTTTTTAAAAATCGAAAAAAAATCGTAAAATTGCGATTTTCATGAGAAATAATTTTTCGATCGATTTTTCCCCCCGTGCAGTTCTTCGTTCAGAGATTTCATAGACCTCCATAAAATTTCATCGCAATTGGAGTATTGGTTTAGCCGGAATCGTGTTCACAGACACACAAAAATACAAAAAGAAAAAAAAAACATTCCGGATTTTTTTCTCCAGTGTAGTGAAATGGAATCTTCGCTTCGCTCGCTACGCTCATCAAAAAAAAAAAAAAATTTAAAGTCCGCCCCGACCGGGAGATCCGTGGTTCGAGTCCCGGTCGGGGCGGACTTTTTTAATTTCTGGATTGTATTAAATAAAAACGGGATAAAATTAGGTGTTGCTGATTGGCCACGATTCAACCGACTATGATGACATTAGCACCAGCAGGAGGTTAGGCCTACCTCGTAAAAAAAATTACGTCACTATAAAATGCAATGATTGGATGAGCGTAGCGAGCGTAGCGAGCGGAGCGAAGATTCCATTTCACTACACTGGAGAAAAAAATCCGGAATGTTTTTTTTTTTTTTTTTTTTTTCTTTCTTTTTTTTTTTGTATTTTTGTGTGTCTGTGAACACGATTCCGGCTAAACCAATACTCCAATTGCGATGAAATTTTATGGAGGTCTATGAAATCTCTGAACGAAGAACTGCACGGAGGGAAAAATCGATCAAAAAATTATTTCTCATGAAAATGGCAGTTTTACGTTTTTTTTTCGATTTATAAAAATTCGACTTATAACACCTACATGCTTTATCCCATTGTAATGATTTTTTTTACAGAACCTTAATTTTATGAATTAATATATTCGTGTGAAATTTGAGCGCAATCGAAAAATCATTTCTCATGATAATCGCAATTTTACGATTTTTTTCAATTTTTAACATTTCTTTGACGAATAAAACCTACATGCTTTATCCGATTGTAATGATTTTCCACAGAACTTTAATTTTATGAATTAATATATTCGTGTGGAATTTGAACGCAATCGAAAAATTATCTTTTAAAAAATCGCAGTTTTACGTTTTTTTCGTTTAAAAAAAATTACGCTCATCCATCAACGCGGCGGGACTTGAGCGTTTTCCTAGTGATAATAATATCATGCTTTGTCCCCATTTTTTTGTACTTAAGAAGTACTTTTATTTGCCATCGATTCAGTTTGTAAGAAAGAGCGTAATTACTAAGCAATAAGTTATCAAAATTCGCCAGAGTTGATAAGGTTAAACCGCGTGGGTACGGGGTTCAATTCCCGTCACGCGTGACGCGTCGATCATCAGGCACGTGCTGTGTTTCAGCCCACGCACGGCGTGGGTCTGCGTGCCACGGGTTGCAGAGTGCACAACAACCTTATGAAACTCGTGCGATGTGAGTGACCTGCCTGGATCGCACGTGACGCACGTGTGACGTCAATCAAAGCTAGAAAATGCAATTAATTACCAAATTACGATAGCTTTTATCGACTTTAACTATTATATTGTGTTCGGGGTATTACAATGGACACGGTTTCGAAAACAATTCTTAGTGTGAAACAGAAAGGAATTTTCCGTACCTAATGCATATCGAGGTTCGATTAGTGTACCTAATGCATATCGAGGTTCGATTAGTGTACAGAAGTAACTAGTCTGGACACACAACCACCGACCACGTACTAGACACAGGGTCATCAATAATAAAAGTATGATACTGTTATTGGAATGATTGTTAACTAAACAGTACTTGGAACAAAATCTGTATCGTCACATTAGTCGTATCGACGTATGTACTAGATAAGGAAGGAAGGAAGGAAGGTTGTTGTGGTGGTGGTGGTGGTGGTGGTGGTTGGTGCGGCGGAGGGGCAAAATTGAGGGTTCAGTATCTCATATCGCAGGGACGCATTCCAGTTTGAAATAAGGCAGGCACCCTCCCTTCCTCATATTGTATAACCTCACTCTCCATGTCCGCAGAAAATAAACTAGGCCAAGTCTTTTAAGTTTTGCCCTCGGCTTTGCCCATCTAGGTGCCCGTTAGGGCGCCGCAGCCAAGCCGCGGTGCGCTACCACACTCAAGCACCTTATACACCAAGCAGAGTTGGGGTGATTTCGAGGTGTTACCCAGCCGTCATGTAACGTGATGTGAACTTGAAAACTATCACAATCGAGGGGATTTAGGTACCTGACAACACATGCCAAATTTTATTGGGGTACGATTATCTAGGTGCCCGTTAGGGCGCCGCAGACAAGCCGCGGTGCGCTACACACTAAAGCACCTTATACACCAAGCAGATTTGGGGTGATTTCGAGGTGTTACCCAGCCGTCATGTAACGTGATGTGAACTTGAAAACTATCACAATCGAGGGGATTTAGGTACCTGACAACACATGCCAAATTTTATTGGGGTACGACCATTCCTTCTTGGTGAAAAAATGGCTTGAAACATGCTCACAATCACTTTAAGGATGTTAGCTACTGCTAACTGCCTACTCCTGCCTACTACTGCCTCCTCCTGCTACTGCTAACATCTCCTACGTCGGCCCGCGATTCTGCCCAGAACGGGTGGGACTACAATGTTCATATTTTACATGGACATTAAGGTTTTTAGAAATATAGTCTCTTTTGAAAAAAAAGTTGAAAAAGTTTGTTGGAAGGCTTCCAAATAAAAGGGTTTTTAAAATAAGCCTTAAACACTTGGCATACAATCAACAAGTAACCATAGTTACTTGACACTTGTTGACGGTATAAGCAGAGTTAGGCGGGAAAGTGCGATACGTAAACAAATAGCGGACATTTAAAATTTTTCTTCTTTGTGTGGAACGAGAAAAGGTGTCATTATACTCTCATAAAACAAATCAGAAACCGTCCCTGGCCTAGGCCCAGATGTGGAAAATTATTTATAATGCAAAAGTGTAGGTCTAAAGTTTCCATTTGGCTATAGGACTAGTAAATTCATACTTACATTACATGTTTGACAAGCCTAGCCAACCCTATGCCAGCACAACATTGGACTGATATGAACTTGCTCAACTGTTTGTTTACATAATTGCAACAATCAAATCATTTCATACAACTTGTCTTTCGATTGGCCCGCGTTTATGAAGGCACTGCCATCTAGAATAAATATAGAACTTTTTCGAGCTCTTTGCTATACGCAAATCTTTTTAAAGTGTTTGGATTTCGTGATACTCTTTCAAACCATATACATCCTATATAATTGGCTAGACCAGCAGTCGGTGGTCCACCTTCCGGTACCAATTAGAAGCCATCTTAAAATGACAGTTTACATGTTAATCAAATGGGGGGCGATTTGTGGCCAAATAGTTCTCAAGATTGCCGCCAGGTTGACAGGTAAGCATACTAGCCTTTAACACCAAATGATTACTAAATTTCCTTATGCAATCACTTCGTATTGTTTCTTTTGTTTAATACCATGCTGCACAAGCTAAAACCATATCAAACAATCCAGTAAAATACTTTATTGCATTAAAAAAGCATAAATTAAAACACCAAATCGCCATCTTGAAATGGGCCGGTTGAGTCTCAATTTGCTACGCTCGCGCCTGTGCGGAGGTATAGGAGACTGCTAATCTAGCCTACTATAGGGGTTTAATATCAATGCTTTCAACTCACAACCCATGACGTTTTCCACGATACCGTTCAAGAATACCAATTCCTTCGAAAACGAAAACGATTTTCGTTTTCAAATTGCGTTTTCAACTCATCTCCCACGAACTCAAGAATTGGGGTCCAGTCCTTATACCGTCGTTATACCATGGTTATACCACCTATACCCAGGATGTACATGAATCCGGGTCTAGATATTTTACATCCTATATTGTTACTGCTAATACCATAGAATTTAAATCAACTTTGATAAAAATATTATATTTTTTGCAAAAAATTTTGTAATGGAACTTGAAAAGTAATGAGATCACACACATAACAAAAACTTGTAGAAATACAGCCAAACCTTACACACTCAAAAGGAATGAGATCTAAAAAAAGGGCCAAGCTCATCTACCCTTCCACATAAACGTACAGTGTCCCATAACAGCATCCTCGAAAAGCTTGGCAAAATAGAATTTGCATGTTATTACGTTTAAATTAATTAGAAAAAAAGAACTTGGATAAACTATTACGTTAAATTAAAAATCGCAAATTCTATTTTGCCAAGCTTTTCGAGGATGCTGTTATGGGACACTGTACGTTTATGTGGAAGGGTAGATGAGCTTGGCCCTTTTTTAGATCTCATTCCTTTTGAGTGTGTAAGGTTTGGCTGTATTTCTACAAGTTTTTGTTATGTGTGTGTAGGAAAGGACAGAGGTGCATGTTTGTTCGAAAAAATCAGAAACGGAAACGCATTCATTTTGCACTAATTAAGGTACGTACGGATTTACGTCGACAATTTGAAACCCATTCCCCAACACGGAAATCCAAAACAAAAGATATAAGAAAACGGATGAGGAATTTGGAAGAATTTTTGGTTGTCAGTGTTTATAAGATTTACAGTGCTTACTATTCGACGTAGTCAAAATATAAGCCACATTAAATCTATAGCGATGTGTTTATTCTCGGCAGTGTTCATTACATCATTACCGAAAAACCTTTCAAAAAGCATTCCAAAAAGCTTCCAACTCAAGTCATAATTTTCATAGAAGGATTTTAATGCAACTTTTTGCTGATTTAAAGGAATTCGGTAAAATTACATTTAATTTGCTCAAATGCAGTTTACTGGAAGTTAAACTTTGCAATTGTTCACGGAATAGTATCAAAATTGAGAAAACAAGTTTGTATGTTAAAAATAATGGGTAATTGCAACTGAGCACGCGTATACTTGTGTGTTGAATTTAACTGGCAACATCGTCGCCATTATCACGTAGGTTTACCGCATAATATGGCTCGTATTATGGTATTAGAAAACTTTTAATTATATTATAGTTTACATCACAGATGATATAAAAACACTTTTTCGTAAGGATGCCTCAGTTTTACCCTGAACTACCAACTCGAGGTGACTAGCTATGTGTTTGGGTAAATGTGAAGGGAATGTCCAATGTCTGTTTAAAAGGACTCAATCCACTCGCGTTCAACCAAAAATATCTTGGAAAAATCATCAAGGCATGATTGCCGGGGACGGGAATCGATCCCGTGACCGCCCAAATCAGAGTCTCAAAAATCACAATCTATTTTTGCCAGAAAAGGACAGTCTACCTACACTCTGCCCACAGCTTCACTTTGCATTGTAAACTAACTAGGCATATAGTATTAAATTATTCGAAACACTGCCGTCATAGACTGGCTCGAAGACTTGACAAATAATAATGCATAAGCCTTGAATTTTGATGTGTCCTCTGTCCCACGCGTAGGCCTATCATGAAAACCTATATTCGAGTAACTCGACTCGCCCTTGAAAACAATTAGCTATGTTCTTGGAAACAACTAAAGAATCTAATTTTAACACAATAATAATTATGCTTGAATTCAAGCCAACTATGAATTTATATATTTTTATATGTAAGGTAAAATGGGCGCTGCTGTGTGTCATACAAGTATAAATGAAATGACTATACAAAACAATACATGACCGTCGAGGATATACACGCGAAACATACACAATGATGTTTATGCAAACGTATAGGTTTCATTTAGGTTAAGGTGAAGATAGGTTTCTGGCTACTACGTGTAATTCAAATCGGTATTTAGGGCGTATTGATATTGGATACTGCCACAATACATGCGAGCGACGAGATAGCACTCGGCACCGGCCTTGCAGCGTGTAGTGTCAGGCAAGTGCGCACGTTGTGGGCTACGTGCCGATGAGAAAGTTGGTGGTGTCGCATTCAACTGCACTTCGTCCAGAGTACTAATAGATACACGTTTCCACCAATGGTGTGGATGAAAGTACCTGCGAGTCAGCGGATTTTACTGCACAAGAAGAAACGTTTTCGGGGGAATAATTTAAGAAATTGCGTCCATTACTTTTGAGTAAAGCCGTTTCACCCAGTCGAAAACTGAATACAAATGAAATTCAACTAATATAAATGGAGTTCACATCGACTGTTCAGTGGGCAACAAATTCGCATTTTGTACAACCCTTAGAAAGGGTTCTAACTGAACAATGCTTCGGAGTTCTTGGTAGCAAAGTCAACCCGATTGTGCAAAAGACAAATACCATCTCTAAACTGAAAGTGTGGTTGATAAGCCTTATCTCTATTTTAATAAATTCATTGTCTTATTTACATTTTTCTAAGCATTTTCTTTTTTTGGAGAAGTGTTTATCTTCGATTTTAAGGAAATATCCGATTAAATTATGTCAAAAGTTTATGTTATTTTTTTTTGCAATTCCGCTTAGAATTGAGCTACAATTTCGATTTAAAAACATTTTAGGCCTTGTTTTGACTTGATGAATTGAATAAACTATATATATAATCAGTAAATGAAAAAATGACACGATTGAACTATCACTTATACAAGAGACCCTACACCTGTCATCCTATTTCATCTTGGATTGGGTAAATGGTTGTAAAATACCTCTATTATATTCGTCATGCGCCTTTCCATCCTTTCAACTTCAACAAATTCTTTTCGAAAGGGTTGTTTTTTTGGCATTTGTAAAAGGTTTGCAGACTGTATAAATTAATGTATTGTGTAAAACTCAATCACTGGCCAGTAATGTAACTAATCTTATCATTTAATTATTGATGAATCGAGTAAAAATTATACTACACACACTGTCTAGCCTGCCTTTTTCCGGTTATTTGAGTTTTTGAAAGGCGATTTTAGCATCAGTTTCATTCAAAAGTGTGTATTGAATATTCGACGAATTAACAGAATAACAGAATAATAACTAATTATTAACTTGGCTAGAGGAGAAGCGGTATGCAACATGAATGACTAAGTACCCTTCAATAGTTTATAAACCACTGCAGAACCCATGTGTTGATTTCATATCACTGTCGTCCTGCGTTCCACGTTCGAATCCAGGATGTTCCTTCACTCTTGGTTCACACTGTTATCCATGTGTATATAGGCATATAATAATTTAATTAAGTTGTCCTTTTTAAATCAGTTTTTATAACTGCATAGGATAGACGTAAAATAAGTAAATACATTGCCAAGTTATTTTGCGAACAAATCTTAATATTTGGCTAAAATTAAAATTAAAAACACCCACAGAACCATTTTTTGACAAGGAATTGATTAACATACGTTATAATTATGAAAACGTTAAAATAACGCTTGTTATAATGCAATGGCATATGCATGGTTGTTTTCGTACCTTTTCTCGAGTTGGGACGGGCTGAGTGGCTGACAACCAATATTCTATAGAAACCTTCGTCAACCTTTCAGCTATGATTGGCAACATTAGGGGTCTTGAAAAAGACCAATGTCAAGTGTGGCCCTAGATTTCTCCACTGAATTGTCGGCGTGAATGCCATTATAGCCTACAAATCGCGTTTACCAACCAAATATTAAATCACCTGAACACTAACATATCCTTCCTCGGGAGGGGGGGGGGCGGAGAGGGCGAGATCGTGGGTAGGGTACCATATTTCAAAGGGAAGTTTGCTGGACAAGCAATTTGAGGCAAAAACAGGGGGGTTTGGGGGGCGAGCCCCCAACCACAGCGCCGCAGGCGAAATTTTTTAAATCAGGGTTTTTAGAGTGATTTCTGAGCGTTTCAGAAAAAATACGGGACTGAATGCAATACCGAAATACTATCGTTGTGTAGTGCAAAAACCAGAAAACCTTTTTCCAAAAAAGAAGTAGGCGGACGCGTCCGCCCACGAAAAAAGAGTGGGCGGACGAGTCCGCCCCGAAATTAACTACTGACTAACACCCGCGTCAACAATGGACACGATTACGAATGTTAATTAGTTTCTAGCACTTGAGCAGAAAAGTGTGTACGAGGAACACCTTTAGCATATTAGGCCGCTTTGCGAACGCTTTATCCAGTCAAGTTGATGGATGAGCTTTTTTGGTTGACTACTTCTGATGAATGATGATGAATGATTACCAAGTTTTTTGTATGCGTGGGATCTCATTACTTTTCAAGTTCCATTGTTAAATTATTTTTGATAAATAGGATATGCTGCTATATCAATTTATAATAGAATGTAAAATATCTCGAGGCCCAAAGACTTGATTTTTGTACGCATTGTAGATGATTATATTGCCAAGTTTCTACAGTGTTATACTCATTAATTATACATGGTCCTGTAAAAGGCTTAGGCCTATATTAAAACTTGTATTTTCTATAAATTCTGGCTAACTTTTTCAACTTTATTTTTCAAAGTTGTATAGCGCCATCCGTTTGGTCAGAATCGGCCCAAATATCACGAAAATATCGCATTAAAAATATAAAAAAGCGTTTATATAAAAATATTAATATAAAATATATATTCACGAGAAATATTTCTTCGATTGTACCCAAATACTTGGTAGATCTAACTACAGAGATTTCGAAGGTCCCTTTCAATTTTCGTCAAGATCGCATATACCATTTGCCTGGTAGAGAGCGAACAGACAAAAAAAATTGGTGGTAAGGATGAAATTGAAGTCTTCGCTTCGCTCATCCAAAAAGTCAAAATCCTGTATTGAGAATTGAGATACTTCTTTCTGGTAGGCCTCGCTTCTTCACAAGTAATTGTGTTCACGGGAAAAATAAAGTGCAGACAACTCTTTGTTCATAATATGACTCCCGAGTCCTAGCCGAACACGGCGACAATGAGAAACTATACGGGCTTGCCTCGTGCGTGAGATAGCTTTCAGACAATACGTTTTCTGTCCAATGATTACTAAGTTTTTTGTATGCGTGGGATCTCATTACTTTTTCAAGTTCCATTACTATGGTAATACCAATTAACAATAGAATGTAAAATATGTCGAGGCCCAAAGACTTGCTTTTTGTACGCATTGTATAATATGTGATTATTGACATATTGTCATAGTTACTTGTTTATTATACACCCAAGCTATTTTTCTCGGGGTAAGTGAAATTGAAGTCTTCGCTTCGCTCATCCAAACATATCCCATGACATTCCTTACAGTATAACCTTTTCATACAAATTTAAACCAATTAAACTCAATGGCTACGAATAGGCCTTCAAATACCATTATAGCACATAAACTAGTCGTAAAAAAAGTAGTTTGAGCACACCTTTTCGCCCACGACGAACGCATTTGATTAACAAACGTTCTTTCATCTTTGGTCTTGTCATGAGAAATAGCGATTGTAAAGATGCGAAGAGAATGGGCAACTTTGGTAAATGGTAAATGTGTTTAGTATTTAAGTGTAATCAAACAAACTGGAATCGTTATCACTTGACGTTAGTTCGGGGGCGGGGCTCAACGGAGAAGATTTGCCGAGAAGAGATTCATATAGGCGCACATCCCCATTTCTTATACAAACATTTAAACTAAATATTTGCTGACTTATGTATAGTTACTAAGGTGTACATAGTTTGCGATTTAAAACGAGTTATATAACCAAAACAAGCAACAACAATAATTATTGAAGTTTTTATTTTCGTGTCGAGGTCTAAAGTTTTTACTACAGGCTAAACTTGTCGCTTCGACTCCACTGAACGGAACTGTGTTGCTGTGAGCGGTTATGTAAAGCGACCTCTCATCCGCCCTCACCGGAAAGTGAAATGTGCACAGTACACCCAAGGATGACGCAGTTTAGCACGTGACTCGGCTGAGGATGCAATCAGAGACGCATAAACGTCATGGCCAACTGACACGTGCTCGTCAGTGTGCGACACAAAAATTAATGATTAAGGTTGTTATTTATTTATTTATTTATTTATTTATTTATTTATTTATTTATTTATTTATTTATTTATTTATTTATTTATTTATTTATTTATTTGTCGATAGTTATATTGCTGTGTTTAGGCCTACGTTCGAACACAAAGAATCTGACAAATATAGTTTTCCCCTGTTTCAACTTAATTTACACTGTTAAAACATGACCTGTCGTCTAATTTAATGACCTTTTCATGACCTTTTGTCGCGACCAGTGTTTGTTGTGTGAAAAGCGAACGCAGTGATCTCAAAACTCAGTCTTGATCGGTTATAGGCTACCTTTCAAATGGAAACTGTGTTTTCAATCAAACAAAATGATACATTACAATAACATGTCAATAAATGATTTTCCTAACTGAAAATAAGTTATTCGTTGAGTGATGGGCTAAGTAGTAGGATTGCATACGGTGTATTATTGAGCGAGCGAAGCGAGCGTCTCCACTTGACTCTTATGGCTCGAATGTCTGTTTTTTTTTTTTTTTTTTTTTTTTCTGTTACTGCTTCGATACAGGTCGCACCGTTTCTCTGATCGACCTGAAATTTTGCACACATGTACATACCACCTAGGCGGGTTGCTGTATAGTTTTTGAACAAAATCCAATCGTTGGTTATAAAAATAAAAAATAAAATAAAAAAATAAAAAAATAAAAATGTACCGATCTTTATGAAATTTTGCAGGGTCAATAAGTACAACATTCTCTCCTATTTTCCAAATTTTCAGCTAAATCGGTCAAGACCTTAAAGACTTATTGGTAATCATATTTCGAAAAATGATGTTAAAAATGAAGGAGGCAGTGAAGATACAAAGATACACTTTAGAAGGCATGACGTGAATTAGAACACTGCAAAGATGTTGGAATAGTATAAAGTGTACAATGTCAATATCCAGTTAGGCCTACACTGTGTGGTGGGCCTTAGGGGAATGTCGTACTCGGGTCATGTTGCACGTACCGGTGCTCGCTCAACAACGCGTCCAACTGAGCGTTTACCTAGTTGAGCGAGCGTAGCGAGCGTCTCCACTTGACTCTTATGGCTCGAATGTCTGGTTTTTTTTCTGTTACTGCTTCGGTACAGGTCGCACCGTTTCTCTGATCGACCTGAAATTTTGCACACATGTACATACCACCTAGGCGGGTTGCTGTATAGTTTTTGAACAAAATCCAATCGTTGGTTATAAAAAATAAAAAATAAAATAAAAAAATAAAAAAATAAAAATGTACCAATCGCTATGAAATTTTGCAGGGTCAATACGTACAACATTCTCTCCTATTTTACAAATTTTCAGCTAAATCGGTCAAGACCTTAAGTACTTATTGGTATGTAACACTAGGAAAACGCTTAAGTCCCGCCGCGTTGTTGGATGAGCGTAATTGGTGCATTGAGCTGCCATGTGTTACGCGGATTTTCTGTTGTTCTGTGCAAAAATCATTACTTAGTCAAAGATTTTTTTTTAAATTAAATAAAATTAAATAAAAATTAATTTAATTTTTTTAATTCATCGTAATTTTAAAAAAATAAAAAATCGTAAAATTGCAATTTTCATAAGAAATAATTATTCGATTGCGCTCAAATTTAACACGAGTACATTAATTCATGAAATTAAGGTTCTGTGAAAAAATCATTACAATAGGATAAAGCATGTAGGTGTTATAAGTCAAAGAATTGTTTTAAAAAAGAAAAAAAAACGTAAAATTTCGATTTTCATGAGAATAAATTTTTCGATTACGCTCAAATTTCACACGAATATCTTAATTCATAAAATTAAGGTTCTGTGAAAAAATCATTACAGTCGAATAAAGCATGTAGGTGTTTGTAAGAGGTCGAAGAAATTTTTTAAAAATCGAAAAAAATCGTAAAATTGCGTTTTTTATAAGAAAAAATTTCCCGATTGCGCTCAAAAACGTGGCAGTTCTAAGTTCAGAGATTTCGAAGACCTCCATAAAATTTCATCGCAATCGGAGTATCGGTTTAGCCGGAATCGTGTTAACAGACACACAAAAATACAAAAAAAAGAAAGAAAAAAAAAACATTCCGGATTTTTTTCTCCAGTGTAGTGAAATGGAATCTTCGCTTCGCTTGCTACGCTCATCCAATTATGGGAATGTCGTACTCGGGTCGTGTTGCACGTACCGGTGCTCGCTCAACAACGCGACGGGACTTTAGAGTTTTCCTAGTATGTTAGGCTTGTGTCGTATCTGTTCGTTAGTGTAAACACTCAACGTACACTGAAGCGAACGAACGAGCCAAAGTGCAGTGGCGTAGGAACCAGGGGGGAGGGTGAAGGGGGGGGGGGGCAAAATTGACGTGATTTAAATATTAATCCCAGAATTTCTGTAGTAAATATCCACTTACACTTATCCAATTCGACAGTCACCTTGGTAAAACGAATATGTTTGCCTGTATGCTTAGTCATTACATAAAAAAAATAGGTTGAAATTTACTAAAATGGGTCACTTCATGATCATTTTTTGAGTTTTTAGATCGCAGATAGTTGCAGTAAAACATCGTTTACAGTGTCCGAGTGCAGTTAAAACATGACGAAATAACTATAGTAATGTGAATTTTTTTTTCGCCTTCTGCGAAAGGGCCTCCGGCAGCTGGGACTTGGCCCCAGACCCCAGCAGCCGCCCACAAAATCTTCTAATGGGTCCCCCCCCCCCCAACTTTCAAAACGTTCCTACGTGCCTGCCAAAGTGGCTCATTTCACCAACGTGTGTGCGAATAAACGAAACTACACAATCGAATAGCTAAGATTTTCAGTTAGCAACTTTACCTCGAGAAAGAGTGGAAACTTTTTGGTTTGCATATCTACTAATCACGAACATAGCAACTGTAACTCACTTATAATTTTACGTGCATACTGATTAAATAAGAGCTAAGTGAATGAAATAAATGCCCTTCAGTTGCACAAGTCCACACATATAGATTCGAACCCGGGTCCCCTTCATGCCCTACGAGCGTCTTGTAATAATTGTACCTTACAAAGGCCAGCGCATTATTTCAAAGTGTCGTTAAATTCAATATTATGCTGACATCAACAACCAATAAATTTTGATGAAGAATACTTAACTAACTGTTGAGAAATGCTATGCCAAAAGCAAAACAGCCTACATAATGGAATTTCTTTCTCGGCCATAGCATTGAATAAAATCCTTAACTTTGAACTTGGTCAAGTACAAACCAAGACACCTGAAACCATCCATGTATTATTGGCAATAAAATCTCTTCCGAGTCATGAAATCCACCTTGGGCAAGCTGATCCTAGCGATTCGTCTCAGGTTGTTGTAAATCGAAACAAGAAAGCAGAACCTCCAGACAGGCAGGCAGGGCAGGACATGGAAGATAAAGCTCCGTGATAGCGAGTGCTAAGCTGAGCCATAGGCATTGACGTCATTGGTGACCTCCGCATGCCCACACTTCTGGGCACAGACTCGGCTCG
>JAMZAV010011168.1:0-21585 GCA_024449915.1 Sweltsa coloradensis | reverse complement strand
ACCCGTCGCTGACGCGGGGCACTCAATGGTACAACAGCTCGCGCCAAAACAACCAACCTCATTAAGATGGGCCTAGGCCCTCCTCCTTAGACCCAGTGGCGTAACTAAAAATGGCGGGGCCTGTATGCAAGTTGAATTTTGGGGCCCCTACTTGCGGGACAAAGTATGGTTGCGCGGTATATAGCCGGGGTCTGGGGTGAAGCCCCAGCCAGCTGAGCCATTTTCGCCAGAGGCGGAAAAAATTAAGGCTACATTATAATATTTGGTGGCAAAACGCATTTCAAGGCAACTTTGTATCCCAAATGACAGTGAAATGTAAAGTCAAAATTGACCATTTTTGTTAGGCCTAATACCGGGTGGAGGTCGCGGGGGGCCCCTAGGTTGTGGGGCCCGTAAACACCGCTTACCTTGCACCATAGGCCTAGAGAGTTACGCCACTGCTTAGACCCCTCCCATCTGTTGCACCGCAACCCTTACTCACCCCCAACAGTGCCTTGTAAAATATCATAAATAACTTTAAATTTAGTTCTTCTCTAATAGTCAGTGACCAAGGCCACGTTGGCCGAAACATACGACATTGTGTATCTGTTTTGTAAATATATTTGATAACCAGCCACTTTCACGCAGCTGCCCATCTCGTTTAAAGTAAGCTGTTGAACTTCTTTCTTCTTTCCCCAATCACACACACTGCATAGTACACTTGTAATAGATTTAAATTTGAGAGTGCAAGGTAAGCGGATAGTTTTGAGAGAACAGAAAGATGCTGAGGAAGAATATGTCAATAGCGGAGGGACATATAGATGATTTGTCAAAAGCAAGGGAACAGATGATTGAATGACCTACGGTATGTGCTTAGGCCAAGGTATCTACCTGTAAAGTTGACCGTAAACTCGTCCACAAGGAACTGTGGTTCAAAGTCATTGACGTTCGTTACGTAGATGGTAAGATCGAGATCGGAGGAAAGAGGAGATGGAATCCCGAGGTCGACGGCTTCAACCCGAATCTCGTAGACCTTCTGTTTCTCACGGTCCAGTGGCCTGCGTAGCTCCACAACGCCGGTAACTTCGTTGATTGAGAACGAGCGCCAGTTTCCAAGAGGGTCTTGCTTCAGGTGGTAGCGGATCGCCCCGTTCGAGCCAATGTCAGCGTCCACGGCTTGCACCTGATACACATGTACATGCACGTTAGAAGAAAGACGAACAC
Source organism: Sweltsa coloradensis (assembly GCA_024449915.1). NCBI lineage: Eukaryota > Metazoa > Arthropoda > Insecta > Plecoptera > Chloroperlidae > Sweltsa > Sweltsa coloradensis. Next base: position 20,382 of record JAMZAV010011168.1, on the reverse strand, counting down.
ACACACACACACACATATGAAATGAGCACCCAAAAAATCACCATATTGTAATTTTTAAATTTAGGCCTAATCAGGGGTCAAGACTCGAGATTAACATTTTTGGCCACAACAATAGTCCTCTAGCCCGAGAGCGTTTTTACTAGCCCACAGTCAAATAGGTTTTATTGATGTAAAACGATCATACGTGAATGTTTTAAGTCACAATACTTGTCGGGTTTGTCATGTGGGTGTGGGGGACTAGGGAGTGACCGGAAACGATTTTTCACCATAATAAAATGAAAACCACACCCGTCAAACTAGATCAAGAGCCAACATCATTCTTTCCTTTACCAAATTCACTGTTGAAGCATAGCCCTACTTATCTGTGCAGTAAAATCTATAACAAACTTCCTCACAATATTGAAGATTCTTCTTCCTGTGGTGTAGAATTCAAGTGCAAAGCTTAAAGAGCCTTTACTGGAGAATAAGTACTATTGCCTCCATGATTTCATAAGCCTCTCCACTCTCCAGTAGTAATTGATGGTAAATAAAAATAAAAATTAATGTTTATTTCAACACTAATATTTGTTATTTAGTAGTACCTACCTACTCTGGTTAAATTTTATTAATGCAGGATTGTACAGTTCTGTGAATGGTATGGCTCATTTTTCTGCTTAGTTGTCTGGTGTTGCTTTAGAATTAACTTTAATCCTAATATGCTATGACAATACCTACATATTTGCTATGTTAATATGATATGACTGAGTGGGTCGACTCTAAATATGAATTTTTAATTTATTTTTTACTTAGGCCTATATACTATTACCGGAACCTTTGTTAAAAAAGAACTTTGTTAAAACAGAGTCACTTTACATGTATTTTAATTAACAAGCTTTAAAATTATTGGTACTTTTAAATCCAGAACTTTGTTAAAAGAGAGTTCTTTATAAGTGGGCTCGACTGTAGGCCTCTATTGATACAGGCAGGTTAATAAAAATGAAATGAAATGAAGGCCTTCCATTTAAGCAGGGCAAATTGTAGCCAAGTAAGTCATTTTTGCGGCCGAAAAATTTGATATTCTGATATCTATATCAGAATTTGTCAAAGGAAAATTGGCACCCATATAGATTTTATAAAAGATCGTTGCACATCACAAATATGCATGTTCCTATTTATCTTATATTGATACAGACTTAACAAATATTAGGTAAACATACGCACACTCGTAAGGAAACGTAGGCCTACCTGTAGCACGGCGCTGCCTAGCGTAGCATTCTCGGGCACTCGAATGGTAACGTTGTTGGGCGGACTGACAAACTGTGGAGCGTTATCGTTGAAGTCCATGACGCATATATCTAAGTCGGTCAGCACCGCGTTGGGTGGGGTCCCCAGGTCTTGAGCCTTCAGCCTGAGAGTGTAGTTGCCGTACAGACCTTTCAGAGAGCGCGTGGTTGTGACGCGGGCCCACGAGAAGTCTAGAACCTCTAGCTTGAACAAGCCTGCAGTAGGGATAGACGAAAACAGACGTTTTGATGTCGATATGGTAGGGAAAATATTTTGATGGATCATGGATAGCCTACATGATATGCCTATATCATAATATTCAATTATTCATATAGGGTTCCTATGTATCAACATTTTATTAATTGTGAAAACTGAAAAACCATACAGTATTTAACATTTTAGATTATGAAGAAAAGAACATTTTTCAATTAGGCCTATTCTTAATAGGGTTCTATTCTAAGAAATGCACAATTTGACTTCGACAACTCACCCAGTTCGTTCCCGCCAACAATGAAGAAGTTGATCCGTCCGTTGGGTGTGTTTGGGTCATCTGCATCGGTTGCCTTGACGACTGTCACCACATCGCGAGGCTCGTGAAACTCTGTTATGGTGGCACAGCCGGTCACAGGTTCGATCACCGGCGTCTCGTCATTCACATCCACGATGTTCAGGCTGCCAAATACGCATGTCATCGTTAATGTAGGGCCTACTATAGCCTACTGTACATTTAGCGGGTTTTACAGCTCTTTTGATACTTTTCCTAGGTTTGTTATGGCTACTTATCAGATGATTATAAATATGGAAATCTTAATCTTTTGCCAAATACGTACAGTAGGGCCTACTACTACCAAATTAATGAATTTATGCTAAACTTGTCTGTTCCGGCTATATTCTTGCAACTTTGTGAGTGTAAAAAAATATTTGGAAGATACATTTTAATTTTAGTTTTTTAGTTTTTCTGTTTTACCCACTTTGACAAGATGTAGCAGTATGTCAAAAGTAGCATTTTTTTTACAAAACAGTATATACATATTTAACTATTTAATAAACTAATTAGATAAATAATAACTATAGTTTATGGTTTCAATACTACACTAGGAATTTTGTGGAATTTGTGGAATTTTGTGAATGATTATAATTGGATGAGCGAAGCGAGTGAAGCGAAGACTTCAATTTCACCGACCCGCCAAAAAATTTAGCTCGGGTGTTTTTTTTTTTTGTTTGTTTGTATTTCTGTCTGTTTGTTTGCTCTCTACCGGGCAAACGGCATATACGATCTTGATGAAAATTTGACAGGACCTTCGAAATCTCTGAACTTAGACTTGCTACGTTTTTGGGTACAATCGAAGAAATATTTCTCATAAATATCGTACTTTTACGATTTTTTTTCGATTTTTTGTGCGATATTTTCGTGCCATTTGGGCCAATTCTGACCAAACAGGAGGGGCTACAACGTTCATATTATACATGGACAATAAGGTTATGGTGATGTAGTACATTTTGAAAGAAAAAGTTGAAAAAGTTAGCCAGAATTTACAGAAATAAAGCTTTTAATATAAGTTTTTTGATTTTTTGTGCGATATTTTTGTGCCATTTGGGCCAATTCTGACCAAACGGGTGGGGCTATAACGTTCATATTATACATGGACATTATGGTTATGGTAATGTAGTACCTTTTGAAAGAAAAAGTTGAAAAAGTTAGCCAGAATCCATAGAAATATAGCTTTTAATATACGTTTTTTACGATAAATAATACCAATTGACAAGAAACAATAGAAGCTTGACAACAATCACCTACAATGCGTAGGCAACAAAACAAAGCACTTGTAAAAGTAAAGATATCTTACGCAAACTAAAAACTTCAAAAAGCTCATCCATCAACGCGGCGGGACATTAGCGTTTTCCTAGTGTTAGTGAAATGAATGCTACATAACTGCCAAATTGGCAAATGTATAGTACCTATAAATTAATTTTACATGGCCCAAGTCGCCATCACCTTTATCACCCTGGTCGTGAATCGTGATGTAATTGAAGAAGAAAGTATGTGAGGCATACACATACCTGACTTGCTTGAAGGAGTTTCTACTCTCGCCAGTGGCGTACCCAAACTGGTAGTTGTCCCACGCTTCGATGATCAACATGAACACGCTTTGCTCTTCTCGGTTCAGTTTGTCGGCCACTTTCACCACTCCAGTGTCGGGGTCGATTTGGAATTTACCCTTCAAGTTAAAAAGATAGCGTCAGGAACATTGGTAGGGCATAACAGTGTAGGCCTACTAGTAGTTTGGATGGTGTACAATATAACTGTAGCTAACAGAGTTAGATTATTCCTATGCCCTAGTTACCCAACAAACTACAAATTTTAAAATACATATTTATTAACCACTTTAAAATAATATTCTAACTTTGAAAAAAGAACAGTACTTAGCATGGTAATTTTACCATGAAACAGAGTAGAGCACATGGTATAGCAGGGTTGCCACCAAGAAAAAATAAAAATCCTGTTTGAGCAGATCAAAAATCCTTAGAAATCCTTAAATAAAACACCCAAATCCTTAAAAATCCTTAAAATGCCTAAATGTACCAATTTCGATACGATATCGATATATCATAATGTAATTGTTGTAAAAAAATGGAATATATAATTTTTTTATAGAGTAGGTAGGCCTATTTTTAATAAATAAATTTTTAAAAAATGTATAAAGAGTCTACCCACTCAGTTATATATAACTGATTTTCAGTGGGGGACAGTAAATCAAAGCGACCAAGCCAACCCGTAGGCCCCGAATCAATCGGGAAAAAAATGATTCGAGGCCAAATAGGGTTGATAGAATGATAAGGTATCACCATAAATGCATATTTTTACGATCTCACAACCGCGTTTTATGACCCGGCACCTCCACCATATGCACCAGCCAGGTTAATTTAATTTAGACTACCTACCCGGCACCTCCACCAAAATTCCGAAATTTTGCATTTTTGGTGTAAATTTTGATATTTATACATCGAAAATTTTCCCCCTTATTAATATCGTATTGAAATATAGATTTTTTGACCAGCCCTAGTTAAAAACGGCGTAAACGTAATTTTTTTTTTTTTTTTTTTTTTTAAATCCGTAAATTGGACTAAAAATCCGTGTATCCGTTTTGCACCCTCAAAATCCGTTAAAACGGATAAAATCCGTAAAAACGGCAACCCTGTGGTATAGTAATCTTCGTCTTTTTTTCATTTTCCCACATTTTTTGCTTACTACTTACTAGGCAATCACCCATATCATGCATTTTCTGGTTTTCCAGTAGAGACAGGCCTCCTTATCCTCAAGTTCGGCACCCGTACCTGGTTGGTCCAACTGTTCAAGAACATGCAACAATCTTAGGTTAAGACAGATGACAGCCCTGCGTACCTGCGAGGACATGCGGTCTAGAAGGTAGGTGACCCTGCCAAAGTCACCCGAATCAGCATCCCTGGCTTCAATGACAGCAATCTCCGTCCCGACCGGCGCATCTTCCCTAACCGTCACATTACTAACATCACCCACAAAGTACGGGTTGTTGTCGTTCTCATCCAACACCTGTATGAACACATCCACGAGGCTCGACCGCGATGGTACTCCTGAATCGGTCGCGCGCACTGTAACGTTGAGCCACGGCGACGTCTCGTGATCCATGCGCGAGGCTACAACCATCTCTCCAGTCTCGGCATCCAGGTACAGCAGTTCTGTGGCTTCACGAGGACCTTCCAGAGAGTAGGATATCGTTCGGTTGCGGTCCGCGTCGTCTGCCACAATGTTGGTTATAACCACACCGTTCTTGCTGTTCTCTGTAATTGAGCGGCGGTAAAAAGGGCGTCGGAAACTGGGGTTGTTGTCGTTCTCGTCTTCAACCATGATGGTTAGGACGGCTGGGGCGTCGGAAACTGGGGTTGTTGTCAACCTCTGATGGTTCGTCCGGCTGCAAACAAGAGAAGTCACGGTGAGAAGGGAGCAGTAAAATAAGGATTTACAGCTAACTTCATTTTGACTAAGACTGGGCCTCGATGCACAATGAAAACATCAACATTGAAGACAAAATATAGCAACGGATATCACAACCTCTTCACCAAAATTTATATAATATACAAACACACTTTTGTATTGATTAATTAGTATTACTCTTAGACATCTGTAATTTACTAAACAATGTGTTTTCAGCATAGACTTGTGCCCAAGTAAGCCACCTCGCTACCCACCCATGGACGTCTGCTTCCCCTGGCTGGCGGCTAGATCCTCGACGACCACCGCCAGCCGTATCGACTCGACCTTTTCCCGGTCGAGCATCTTTACGACCCTAAGCTCCCCGTTGAGTGCGTTGAGCTCTAGCGCACCCAGGAAGTCGTAGTCCGAGGGCTTGACCAGTGTACCCTGTAGTAAAGTATGTATGCACGTATTAGCATAACGTACACTTATGTACAACACAATAGCAGGCCTGCAGGATCTGTTATGCTGCTATTACTAAAGATGTGTTACAATACAATAAACAAATTCATAACAACAATAGATGCTACATAGTAAAAATACAAGCACTATAAAATGTAAACTGAAACTGCTTCATACATGTATCTTTATTATGGAAAATTCAAAATATCATCTCATAAATAATACTTTACCTCTTCTGATCGCGCCCCTGAGTTAACAGCGTCAACGCGGTAGCGCAACACAGGCTTGTCGTCGGCATCCAGTGCTGACAGTCGACACACCACCGTACCCACACGTGCATTCTCTCGCACACGAACGCTACCTGGATCCAGAAACACGGGCACCTTGTTGTTGACATCAATCACCGAGATGTTCACCTGCATGGAGGTAGTAGCCGGGGAATTAGTAGCCATATACAACAAGAAATTAAATGTTAAGTGTAAACTGCAAAATATTGTGACCAACAAATCAGTGGTTAAGGGATGAATGAAATCATTTGGTGGGTAGTATAACGTTAAAACGAACATATTTATTATTTATTTATATATCAATAAAAGATATAGGCCTACAAGGCCTACCACAATATAGCAAATAAATCTATTTTTACAGCATAGAACATAACTGCAACATAGGAGATTGTAATAGTATAACACTGTTTTTGGAACATTGCACCACCATAATGAGAGTGTATTAACACAACACACGGTTTTGGCACGCCGCACGCTTGTCGTTTTGCAGCCTACTGTGAGCCGCCTGTTTACTCTCCTTTCTCCACATAAAAAGCTCCAAGCATTATAAAACACAGTTAAAGACCATATCCACTAAGGTCCTGTAAGAGTGGTCGAGTGTACATCGGACAGACTAGTCTGGTCCTGTTTCTCCATAACAAGGTATTTGATGGTTTGCCACATACTATGTGAATGAATTTAATTGTTGTGTATTGTCATTATATTTATTAGGTTGCAAGGCACTAAATGTGAATGGGGCTATGCCCATTTCTAGTAATCTAATACATTCATGTGTTAAACAATAAATAAATAAAATGTGTATGATGCTGGTAATGGGGGGGGAGGGAGGGAGGGAGGGAGGGATACAGCATTTCTAGGTGGCAGTCATCATTGCTCTGCAGTAATCACGTAAAATAAAAATAGTATATATCTATCTTAGCTCAATTGTCGTAATTGACCAAATAGGATATGGTACTGTGTTGATCAACATAGGCATGCATTGCCATATAGGCTACTATAAACTGTTTCTATAAATGAAAGACCCAATAATAATACGCATGAATGTACTATATTATGTTTATTTATAACATACAACATACAAAAATAAATCTCAATATAAATGATTTGTAGCGTCGCAACTCGCAATGCGTCATTCATTAAGATAGTAGCACTATGCTATTACGTCCGATTATGCATTATATTTTCTAGCCAGTTCCAGCCCCAATGACAAGTGAAGCGAACAGTCTCCAGGTCGCGGGGACGGGCTACAGGCAGAGCGTCCTGCTATGTCATCACGGGCTACGAGGAAATAGACCACCAGAATAAAGGCACTTGGGCCTAAAATTACCATTTTCACCCACATTAAACAAGCCCATAAGAAGATCCAGGTACCCGGGTACCTGGACGACTTAATCCCTACAATATAATGAATGTGGCTGTTATTATTATAAACTATAAAGTTCAAAATAAAACTTTAAATTTCAAAATAGAGCCCAAACTGCTGATTTCACAAATTTAAGGTATTATTTGATTTATTTCCATTTTTCACATCAAAATTATTGTTCATTTTTTAGAAGTCCTACTAAAAATAGCCCCAAACAAACGTTAACAGTAGGCCTATAATAAGTCGTTTACCTGTACTGTGGCTTGTCTCTGCTGCACGCCAATACCCCCATCAAGCGCCCTGACAGTTAGCTTGTAGTGCGTGGTCTTAGGCTCCGTGTGGTCTGGATCTAGGTTGGCGCCCGAAGCCACGCTTATCACTCCGTTCTCGGCGCCAATCACAAACTTGTCCCCTGCTCCATGCGCAATGCGATACACAACTGCATTGTTGGGCGACGAGCCGTCGGCATCGATTGCCGATACTCGCAAGACTTCAGTGCCACCAGCTGTGTCTTCCGGAATTGACTGGAATACGGGATAAAAGAAGGAAAGTCAAATAAATTCATATTTGAATTTGACATTTGGCGATTACAAGATTTTTAGATTTTTACAGTTACAGACTCAACATAAAAATATCGGTACATAGGCCTAATTACACCTAATGTAGGGTTAACAGCAAATTGGGATACTTATTAGGAACAAATTTCTAACTAATTTGATTTCTAATCCCACAGGCCCTAATCAGGTATCAATAAGGATCAAGAATAATTAAATGTTTGGCATCCTCAACATTATATGCTTAGGACAGCTCCAAAGTCACCTTTTACAATCATATTAGTGGATTTAAGTCCTTTTTTGAACATAAAACTTCTGCTTGAACCAAGACATGACATGACATGAGGACATGTCTGAGGAAGACCAAAGAACTAACGAGCACCACATAATAAAGACGGGGGTCAGTTAAGAACCAATTGACGGATGAAGTATTTTAAATGTTAGTTAATCAAAACTAAGTAAAGTGGTTCTCATTTAATAAAATACTTGTTTAATAAAGTAATTTACAATACGTGATCAGATCCTGTCTACATTGTTAAAACAAGACTGTACAAAGATTTTTTCCCATGAATTGTAGCTTTAGTATTTAATATCTACCGTATCGGACAGAATATAGGCTATAGCGCAATGTTTTTTTTCCAGAAGTACAATCTCAAAAACAGCATTCGCATTATATCCGCGCTCTTGCATTTGAAATAGAGCTTGAACATAGGCAACTCCCGCGCATCGGCTGCTGCACATCGCCCAGCCCACCAACTCAATGCCAGCCGAACTTGGCTTGTCCACTGTACTTCCAGTATCTTTGGTCCTTCCCTCTTTCGCCGCAAGACGCCAATCATAAAAAATGGCAGGCAGTACGGTCAACAGACGACAACGCAATGCAATACATTGTTCGTTCGTGGGGCGGGCGGGTGACGTCATCACGGGCTCCGCGGGAAAAGACCACCAAAATAACTGTGCGTAAAATTTAAAAAGTTTGTTCTTGGGAATCGATTCTTAGGTCACAATTATCGATTCCAATATTTTGGAATCATTGTCTTGTAAATCAAAATGTTTCTTGTACATTTCAATTTTCTTTGATTTTTTTCTCTTTCTTGAAATGATTTCGAAAGATAGGGGGTCGAGTTAAATTCAAAATTGTGCTATATTCGGTCCGATACGGTATTACTGTATGGTATGAGCGTGCCTATTAGTTTGTATTGTAAGACGAGACAACAGCTTTAATGGCTACAGAGACTATATTTAAAGATTTTAAAATCAAATGTCACCTTCTCGTAGTGGTCCAACTGAAAGATAGGTCCATGGTCGTTGACATCCATGATGTAGACAGTGACTGGCGCCTCAGACCACAGACTGGGCTCTCCGAGGTCTTGCACTTGCACAGTGAGACTAACCGCTCTCACGCCTCCGTTCAACACGCTGCCAGTCAGCTGTTCAAAGTCCAGCGGGTGGACCGGACGCAACGAGCCTCGGATAGGGTCGATGGTGAAGCTGCCATTACCGCTGAGCAGGCTGTAGCGGAGCTGGCTGTTCAGTGTGCCTGGTGGCAGAGAGAAGATGTTTGGTAAGGACCAGGGTATCCAATGTCATCCCTAAAGAATGCTGCTGCACTGTCTTCTGAAAAGATAGGTAGGTCTACCTACCCAGCCCAGGTGTTGTTGTATCAGGAAATACACTCACCATTTAAGTCCATGTCGCGAGCTTCAATAAACAGTGGAGAATCAAACTCGGGACTGTTTTCCAACAGTCGTGCTTCGTATTTACTTTGCAGGAACATGGGGGCATTGTCGTTGACGTCTTCAATGTTTATTATTAGTTGCACGGTATTTCTTAAAAAATAAAAAGGAAATAACATATTAGACCTAAATGCAGAAAATGTATCGCTTAAAAGACACAAATTGTTACAATGGTGCCGAGACCAACCTGTTTCCATTTCCCAAATCATCGCGCGCTTCGACGGTCAGGTAATGTCTGGATACTAGCTCACTGTCGAATGCGGGACCATTGGATTTAATTGTGATTATTCCTGATGCAGGGTCGAGAGACAGCCTGAAAATCCAAGACATAGAATTAACTTAATTTTAAGATACCATAAGTTTTACATTAATTAGAAGCTGAGGTGCCATTTACAACTGAAAGAATGTGTCAACAAGAAAAAGGCAGGCTTGCATCAGGTAAATATGGTAAGTGCCCACAAGTTATTAAGTGTGATTAATGATAATATTAAATATTAAATATCTGAATGTATTGGGCCAAAAATATAAGTTTGGCCAATCAAAAAAAAACATTTATTTTAAAATAATTACAATTTCGTAGAAATTTTAAGTAGGTCTATAGGCTACATGGTTGGTACTTAAAATTTGAATTGAATATTAGTCAGCTAATATTACCCAATTTGCAGTCTCATGACATCTTAGCAATTTTTTAACCATTCCGTACATCCGATGAGTGGTAGAAATCACTTTAGTACTATATGATAATAACTACTCACAGTTCGGCCACGCTCCCTCCTAGGTTGGTGTAACGGATCCCCTGAGATCCGAACTGACCAGAGTCTTCGTCTAGCGCCTGGATCCAGGCCACAGTGACTCCTATGGCTGCGTTCTCGGGGACAGACACCTGCAACACAGCAAGCAAGTCCTTCATTCACCGTACGCAATAATACACTAGGCTAAGGTAGTTGCGATGTGAATATGTCAGCACAAGCTTAAAACTATGACTAGAAAACTAGCACAACTGACAAGTCCAGCTGAAACAGATTCTTATAAAACTTATATAAGTTATAAAGATAATCCTTACTACGGTCGTTAATAAATTGTTGCTAATGTATATCCAATTATAACAAGTAACATTAAATTATTTATTTATTGTTTATTCTTGTACATTGAACAACAAGAAACGGCGTCAAGGCTAGCAAATATTTTGCTAAAACACTTGAAATCTATGAAATCTATGTAGAAATCTCGTGCCGCGAAGAGCCTTGCTGAAGCACATGAAACTAACATGGGCCATGGCTAGAGCCCCGCATTTTTCGTAAGTGGCGGTATAATAGCTTTTACAACGAAATTGGGAGAAATTAGTTTTTTATACCGAAATTGAGATAAAATTGGTTTTTATACCGAAATTAATGATTTTTAAGTGCAAAATATACAAATATATCTGTATTATTCACTGAAAACTCTATTTATTGTCAATACAAATGGTGAAATTACGCGTAATGGCACCTTGTCCAAAGCATTTGTAATGCAACTGAAGAAATATCAATTTCATCGTATTGAATTACAAAATTAACGTTATTAAATTTGCATTTTTAACTGACACACACTGCATCAATATTGTAAGTCCGCTCATCATAACAGGAAGAGTGAAAACCACACCTATCACCGCAATGGACACAGTAGCTGAAGTCCCACCACTGGAAGCAAGGAGAAATGTAGCAGCCGGAAGCCTGTACGAAAAAATGGTTTGCTTGGATGTAGATTATTGGGACAGAGATCCCCAAGAAGGCCTTAAAACACAAAAAACATTCATAACTGAAGCTAGAAATGTAGTGGGAAAGTTAATGGGGGAAGTGATAACTGAAAACAGACAAGAAATAGGAAAACCAAACATTCATATGTCATCATTGGAAGTAAACCATCAACTAAATATTGAAGGAATACAAGAGAAAAAGAAGAACTATCAAGAGGAGCATATGAGAAGTCTGGCACTAAGATTTATTCACAAAGAATACCAGAGAAGGAGTGGCTGCATATATACACGGATGGATCAGCAACACCAGGAGAAGGAATGCAGGTGCAGGAATACACAGTAGAGAGTTTGAGGAATCATTCCCAGCAGATCAAATGGGAGTAACTTTGATGGGGAGATGAGAGCAATAAGCAAAGCGTTGGAGAAGATTGAATACTTTAGAGAAAGGAAGGTGGTGATACTTTAACAGACTCAGAGATCTATCCAGGCTATAGTGAGTAGAGAAGAAACAGAAGCAGAAATAAGAAACTGCAAGATAAGAATCCTGAGGTTGATGAATGCAGTAACACGTAATGCTACAGTGATACCGCACACTGCGGCATAAACGGAAACGAGAAGGCTGATTTCCTTGCTAAAATGGAAGTAAACCAAGCAATTCATAAACACATTTCATACAGATCAGCTAAATCACATCTGAAATCAGCCAGCAACTCGGAGTAAAGAAGCATGGAAGGAGAAAGGCAAGAATAAAATGTGGAGTGAGCTAGTTTAATACAAGGAAAGGAAGACATGATAGGACAAACCATTATAGAGAAGAACTACAACAGCACAGTTTTAGACTAGATACCAGCCATGACTTGCTAGCAAAGCACTTACATAGAATAGTGTGATGGAGAGCAGCATGTGTAAACTCTGTGGTGATGGAACACAGGACAGACAACATCTATTTAGATGCGCTATATTGAAAGGACACTATGGGGAAATGCCAGGGGGTATGGACAGGAGGGAACAGGAGTCCTATCTTTACTGGTTGCAAGACACATGATGACATAGATATGTCAATGTGGGCATAAGAGAAGAAGAAGAAGAGTCCGCTCCTAACGCTGTATTAAAGTAAAGTACAGTAAGATCTCTCTTATCCGATCTCCTCTTATCCGATGCTCCGTGTTAACCGAGCCGCCGAAAAAAAAAAATAAATAAAAAAAATAAAAAAAAAAAAAAAAAAAGTTTTAAATACGTAAATAAATATAAAAAATAATCACAGACGCCGCGCCGCACTTTTTTAAATGTACTCGCATACATTTGTAGGCATGCCTTACGAGTGAGTGCAAAGAAGATAGATCGGCGATATATCTCGACTTTCGAGCAGTGTGCATCAGTCTACTGAGCATATAGAAGTTCAGTGTGTCAGTGTGCGTCGGGCGCATCGCCGGTAAGCGTCAGTGCCACCCACTGAGCATATAGAGGTCAGTGTGCGTCGCGCGCCTGCGCGTGCGCATACGATCCAGCCATCTCACACACAACACAGCTGTTCAAAGATGCAAAGATGGTCGTTGTGGAACTAGATGCAATCATGTTTCAACCGATTCACGAAATTCGTAATCACGACGCATTGAATTGTTATTCCTGGGCTTATCTTATTTCTTTCCCAGACTTATCTTGCGTCGTGAGCTTCAGCGCGGGCATAGTAGTGAGAGGTTTTCCCACATGAGAAAGAGAGCTAGGCCTAGGCCTATGTTTGCATTGTAGGCCTAGGCCTACTGCGTCGAGTTTAGGCCTAGGCCTAGACATACGTTTTTATTACGACATGTAGGCCTAATTGTGTACGTGTGTTCGTGAGCTTGAATTACAAGCTATTAAATCATTTAGTATACCCTGTATGAAGTGTATCGTGTGTATTTTATGTTCCTTTATCCATTACATGTGTCATATATCATTTTACCACATCAGGCTATGCTACGAGAGCAAATAAACAATTGATCCGCGCCATCCGAGTTTTTCGCAAATCCGAGGTGCCCCCGGTCTCATCCAACTCGGATAAGAGAGATCTTACTGATATTGCTTTTAAGATCTAATATTTTACTAAAATTGGTACTTTATTTACCGAAATATGCATATTTTTGTCTATTTTTAACACGAAATTAGGAATTTAATTCAACGAAATTCATAAGTTATATTTACCATTAAATCTTGCCCTTAGGCATGGCTCATGTAGTTGGTTATCCCATATGTGCTCCTTGCACAGGGAAAGGAATGCATTTCTTGGTAAATATTTTTTTTGTTTCTTATTTATTTATTTATATTTATTTATAATTATTTATAATTAAATTTAAATGAAAAAAAATAAAATTCTTTAAATAATTAATTCCAAGCAGACATATTTTTTATTACGTATTTGTGTGTGTCTGTGAACAATGCCGTCCTTAGAGCAGATCAACTACTCTTCAACTAAAAGAAACTTACCTCATACAATGGCTGAGTGAACTCTGGAAAGTTGTCGTTGATATCTCGAATGTGTACGGTGACCGGGACCAGACTATACTTGGCGTTGACGGGCACCATTTCCCTCGCTATAATAGTGAAGTTAATCGAGGCAATCTTCTCAAAGTCCAGCTTGGTCGGATCCTTGACCCGTATTAGAAACGAGGCCTCGTTGATTCCTTTAGGAGGTGTCACCTCAAAGATTCCCTGTTCTCCATCCAAGAACATCTGGAACGTTCCGTTGTTCCCTTGGTCGTGATCGAACACTTCCGGTATCGCGGACGCAAGAAACGATACAGGAGTGTTGACGGGCGCATGTTCGTTTATCTCAGCCAAGTAGTGTGTGCTGCGGAACGTGGGGATCTCATCGTTCAGGTCTGAGAAGAAGGCAAAGTTAAAGTTGAGATGATGAGGGACATTTGAAGCCAATTAGCTCGGCATTTGAAATGGTAACCGCTGGTTGGTCACAAATCACCTGCAGGCAATGATATCGAAAAAGCTATTTGAAACAACTTTATTATTTTGTATAATTTTATTAATTTATTATCGTTTATGGAAAAGTAGTATCCTACTTGAAGGACCTATTTATATTTTGTACCGGTATTAATAATTAAGTATAAGTTTTAGGTATAAATTAAGTACTATGTACTAGGGATGACGAAACCCGACTTTTTTACGACCCGGGTACCCGTCCACATTACCCGCGGGTTACCCGGGTAGTAACACAAAAAAATCGTGTGGGGTGTCTAATGAACTGTGAAGAAACACGCTCATCAATTATCGTAATATCTCGGTCGACGTAATGCTGTTCTATAAACAATGACGTGCCGATGAAGTAGTATTTCATAATCACGAAAGAGGAACAGCAGCGGGCCATTAAGATAACACTCACGCATCTGCTTTATATCTTGACACAGTCAAGTCAAGGTCACGACTCACGATGCGTTGGCGCGGGGCGTGGGCTGGGGGGACTGGAGCCCGAATTAGAGTAAACAAGATAAGGAAAGGTTTATCACCATGGATGATAGCTTTTAAGTTTTGACTTCTAGCAGATTGAAAACATAAGTGATGTTGTGGTAATTATTTACGCAGTATAATCTCTGGAAGATCGCACAAGTGTTTAGGCAGGAGGGGAGGGGGGGGGGGCATACTCGGCATACTGCACAAGTCGGCGGCATGAACAAAGGAGATTATAATTCGAAGCAAAAATGCCGCCAAGCACAAAAGATATGAGAAAGCGCATGTTTACATTAGCCTTCCGCCTTCAATGTGACACCTCAATTCAGGAACCGGGTTTTACGGGTAAACGGGTTCCTATTATTGGTAGAGTAAGATCTCTTATTTTTATTTTATTAGACATGCCCTAGTAGGCCTATTACAGTCACAATGTATAAAGAAAATGTAAAATTACTAATTGAATTCTAGTAAGAACTAGTAGCCTCATACCGGTGACGATGATGGTGACCTCAGTAACGGCCGTGGGTGCTGGAAAGACAACCTGCGATTCTTCGTGCGCCGTTATCTCGAGTATGTATGCCCCGTTGCTACTTGTCGCGCTCTCTCGATCCAACTGCTCCAGCGTAAACACGACACCAGAGTTGACGTTGATGTCGAAGATGTCACGCGCGCCCTGCGTGATTGAGTATGTGATGTGGTTGTTGACACCGCGATCGCCGTCCACTGCTTTCACTGTAACACGCAGAGGGGTCACATTCTAGGGTGCAGTAATTTAAATGTTTGTTGCCATGTTTATGTTTATAAAGGATTTTCTTGGAGTGGTTCAGTAATTAATTAATTTTTTTAAATGGAATTTCTGTCTATTGTGTAGACTACACAGACAATACATACATGATAATGATTCAATTGTAGGGTACATTAATATAGTCTACAGTACTATATTACCGTATTGTTCCGAATATAGCGCGATGTTTTTTCCGAAAATACAATCTCAAAAACAGCACTCGCGTTATTTCCGCGCGCTTGCATTTGAAATAGCGCCTGAACATAGGCCACGCCTCTATACAACTCCCGCGCATAGTCTGCTGCGCTTCGCCCCGCCCACCCACTCGAAGCCACTGAACTCGGCCGAACCTTGGGCGAAACTGTCTGCTAGTCGTCAGAATCCTTAGCCGTGATCACATCGTGACCTAGCTTGACCTACATAGATTTTGTTTGTCGGGGTTGTCTATCTACGTTGCTAAGAGTCTACGTAACGTAATAATGAGTGATGAAGGAGAAGATTAAATGGCTCAAGATGAACAAATGAAGACTGCTGATCGCGTGGAAAAGAAAGGTTCCTCTGCCTTACAAATCAGCAAGGGATTGCGAAGGAGCTAGGCCTAGGCCTACGACCATAGATACTAGGGCCTAGTATAACCCCCACCCCCCACCCCCCCCCCCACGACGTAAACATTGAAGACCAGGAATCAGACTGGTGAACTGTGGTTGACATGTGAGCTTGTGCTTGGCCCTACCCTGTAAAAAACCATAGGCCTAGGCCCTAACATTGTTCAAAATGTTTTGTTGTAAGTGTTTCATGTACATTTTAATTTTCTTTGATTTTTTTCTTTTTTCTTGAAATGATTCTGAAAAATTGGGGGTCGTGTTATATTCGAGGTCGTGCTTTATTCGGAACAATACGGTAATTTATATTGCAGTTTAAATGTTTTTAACCAATTAAATTATGTATCCCCCTTTTCAACCCCTATCAAGGGAATTTCACGGCGGGTCATTGGGCTTTTATTCTGTTCATTTAAAAAGGGCATGAGCATTGAGCCAATGACATAAAGATTATTTATTTAGTTCAATATCATGCAGAAAATATCAAATATGTATTGACTATTAAGTATGCAAAATACATAGTTTTTCTATTTTTTTGTATTGCATGGCCAAAAGATGTTAAATTAGTTATATAGGTAGAAAATGTATTTTTTACCAGCACACTAGCGTTCAGGTATTTATTTATTCGTAGTCAGTTGATGGTATACATAATATAAGCTATTAGCTAAAATACATGTCCACATAGACCCTATAGTAAGCTCTCAAAATTAACATAGTAAAATAACTAATATTTAACTACATTATTATATTCCTATAAAACTAGGCCTACCTATGCTAAATGGGCTAATTTACTAATTTACTAATTTACTCAAACAATCTAAACCTAAACCTAGGATAGTCTGTAGCTGTTACATCGTAATTTTCTCCCATTGTAGGAACTCTTTGACTGAATAGAAGGAGTATTTTAATAATACATTCTTCAGTTCATACTTAAATCTAGAAATATTGTCGATCTTTTTTATTTGGGTTGGTAGTTAGTTCCATATTTGCGTGGCAGCATAAACAGGGTCTCTACTAAATAATGTGAGGTTGTGATCTATTACGTGTATGTTATTCTTTTGTCTGGTGGAGTGATTGTGTATTTCTGAGTTTTGAATGAATGATTTTGTTTATTTTTGACAAAGCAAGCTGTTTCATAGATGAATATGGATGACACAGTTAAGATGTTCAATCTAGTGAATAGAGGTTTACATGAGTGTCGTTATTATTAATAATACTGCTTAGATCCCTTCAGGAACCCTACTCAAAGAACGATTACCGTGAATTATTCTTCTCCAGTTCAACACCACATATTCATGCACTCGTCTTACCCCTGAGAATGGATGTCCCGATGTGTGCATCCTCTCCTATCCGAGTCACCGGAGACACAACGATAAACTCTGGTGGCTGATCCTCCACGTCTTCAACTTTTATCACAATTGCAGCTGTGCCTGTGTTCACCTAAAAACATGAGAGCAAACTCTCTAGTCGGTAGTGATGTGCATCTCAATTCAAGGGTCAATCTATCAGCCAATATCACTTGACATCATTTAGATCCTAGGTTGAGCAAAAACATCAAGGTAATGAGGAGCATATCAGTTTGGATTATCAATATTGCAGGGACAAATCATTATCAATACTATATAGTAGCCTAAGGTTGCAGTTTGATAATCGATGTATCGATCGATTTCGATATGATTATTTCCCGAAACGATCTTTAGAATCGATTCAGTCTTCCCGAATCGATTATCGATAATCGAATAGCTCGCCCGTTCAAAATTTTGTAATTAATCGCTAGCTCTGCAGAACTTTATATAAAATATTTCCAGTCAAGTGAAAAATTCGTCCACTGCGAGATCTACAACACGCGTATGATGTGAAGTCCGAAGAGCAACGTATTGCCCCTGCAGTGTAGGCAACTTGCATGGTGTGCATGTTTTGCTGGGTGGCTTCACTCGCCGCGCCTGCAGGCGCCGATTGCTCAACCTCGCCTCGTCACAACCGATATTGTAGTAAGCTACTCAAGGTAAGGTCAACACAAGCATCTATCAAGATGCATTCCTCCCCACCCAGCGCCAGCTTGGTATCGCTTTAATTTATTCCCGAGTGCTGCGATAATATTATCTTATCAGTTCTCTCAGACCAATATTACGTCGTCTTCCAAAATGATGTTGAATATTATTCATCTCGTCACGTAATAAATATCGGAGCATTGAATAGTTACTAATAATATCCCGTAAATAAATGAACGACAATCACAACAAAAGCTGAAATGAAACTTCACAAAACTAAGATTTTCAAGAAGCCAGACCTTCACTATGACAACACATGAGCCGGGTAGCATCTGTTTACGCTACATAGCGCGCTCTCATTGGGCTGGCCAGCCCCGCGTGGGGGGTTAGGGGGGGGGGGGGGCTCGCATCCCTAGCGTGGAAAAACCCTGTTTCGAGCAAATAGAAGGAACAAAAGGATGCACTTGCAAAAGGTCCACGGTCCGCGTCGGTATGAGAGAAAGTATAGACCTAATTTTTATTCGATTATTGATTGTCAATTGAAGTAAAATATATTGATATTTATCGATCGATAATCGATTGCACATGCGCGATTATCGATGTTCTAATTCATATCGAACGACAACCCTAATATAAAGGTATCAAAATTCTGCAAAACACACAATTATCAAAACTAGACTTTTAACATTTTATCCATTGAAGTGGGAAATTGTTAAATTTGCTTCTTTTAATAGACGTAACCTTGTTCGGGAAAATTTAATATTGGATAAAATGGGGAAAAAGAAGGGGCTGATGAAATCGGCATTAGAAACGGAAAATCATTGCATCCTCAACCATTGGACTGAAGTTGACGTTGAAGCATTAGACTGGTAGGAGGAGTATTGAACGAACATACCCTGTCGTTATTAGACCGATCAATCGCCAGCACCCGTAGCTGGTACAAGAACTTTCGTTCGTAGTCCAGTTGGCCGACAAGCCTGATGATGCCGCGACCGTTGAAGGTAGAGATTGAGAACATGTGATCATCACCATCGACCTCTTGCAGCGAGTACAACACCTGAGAAGTAGAAGAGTCAATCTTTAGGCCTAACATGTTGACTTGACTGTATCATCAGAACTCATCACATTAAAGAAGTAGTAATTTAATTAAGCTACACTATTTAGTATTTACAGTTAATATCAATATATTTAAAACAGTTTTAGCTCTCTAGTAATGCTCGTAATGACTATGATATTAATATAATAGTGCCTATGTAAGAACCGGTTCCGAATTTTTGAACCTCCTACTCTGAACCTACCTGGCCGTACGCGCCCTCATCAAGATCGGTGGCTTCAAGGGTTGTGAGAATGCCAGGTTCGCTGTCCTCTTGAACACTGATGGTCGGCTGGTAAGGCTTAAAGATCGGTCCATTGTCATTGACGTCTTCTACAAGAAGCAACAGGCTCTGCGTGATGAAATTTCCCTCTCCTAGGCGGCCGTCAGTCAGCGTCAACACAAGAGCGTACTCATCCTTTGTCTGCACATAATAGACAAGATGATCTTTGTTTAGTTGGACTTTTAACATTATATTAAGTATAAAGAGGCTATTGCTCCAAAAAATTATTTTTACCACATAATCTAGATCATAATACTACACTCAAATGACACTTTTAAAATGTTTAATGTAGGGATGACTTCGGGTCGAAAAAATCCGGAACCGGATCCACCCTCTCCGGATCCGGTTCGGAACCGGTTCCTACACATATTTTTCTTTCTCAATTTTCGTAAATTTGAATCTGCGCGGGCTAATTTCGATTGAAAACATGGGCGGGGCGATAATCGATTCGAATTTCGATAGGGGGCGGAGCCGTGTCCCAGACATTGTAAGAACTGCTAAGTGAGAACAGTTGAACAAACAATGGCCTACAAGATTGTTTGCTTTTGTTTTCGTTCATAAAGTTGGGATTATGTGATCTTAAACGTGAAAAATAGAATAAATATATGATTAAAATGTTATTAACAAGTTCTGCAATGTTATTATAACACAACACATGGGCCTAGGGGTCAAAATTGTGATGCACATTCATAGAGCCTAGGCCTAGGCCTAAGAATTTTGCAACCACGGGTGTTTCTGGCTCATTTATTCTCGTCTGTGCCTAGATCCTTGGCAACTTTTAGGTTAAATAGAACCGGTTCCGAAAAGGAACCGATCGTAATGGAACGGTTCCGACCGTTTAC
>JAMZAV010011167.1:0-18296 GCA_024449915.1 Sweltsa coloradensis | reverse complement strand
AATTTTAAACCCCCTTTTTTTTGGATGATGTCATGCAATTTTATCATTAATGTATAAAGATTTTCGTCTCCTCTACCATACAACCTACAGGGGAAAGCGTCAATTGCATTGTAAAAATTTTGCATTAAAGAAACTTGCGCTTCTTTTACGGGCGAAAAACCTAGCCGGCAAAATGATTCGGGGGGTTTTTTATTAGGGGCCTGGAAAAGGGAGATCACATTTTTAAGAATAGGGGGGGAAAATGCAAATGACCTAACTCAGTCCAATCAATAGGCTTATTTTATTAGCTTACTCAATGAAGGTTTTTTTTAACGGCTTTTATTATAACAAACGAAAATTCCGAAATAACCCATGTATTTTTTTTTGTGTAACTTCTCGTCCAAAAATTCTAAAATAAAACAACTAAGACCAGTCAAGTGCCGCTGAAAAAATAAAAAAACGCCCCCACACTATGCTCCTTGACTATTGTTTTTCTTAAATATTTTCAGCAATCATGCCTGGTTGTTATTAATATTACATAATTTGATTGATATTGCGTTTAACCATTTACGTTTTAGCAATTCGATGAAAAAAGTACTTGTATTTTTTTCTATTTTGAATTTAAAAGGCTGCGTGCTATTTCACTTTCTCGACTGCGGGCAAAAAAGAAAGATTGAAACGTTGAGGCACCCCCCTTATACGATTTATAAATAAAGAAACTAAATTTTTTTAAAACAAAACATATTATTACACCATTAAACACTTTGAAACTTAAACATTTTTTTTTCATCAGAAAAACCAAAATTTTTTATAATTTTAAAAAACGCAAAAGGTTTACAGGGACCTCTTGCAATGTAGATGTTATGTAGAGTTTGGGAAATGGCGTCAAAATCACCCAAACCCCATCGATTGATTCCTATATTCATTTTATAACTATACCGGTTTTCGCAAAAAATTACTCGCCAGCTGGTTCGAGACAAAGTCTCGTGGTTTTTCTTACTGGGGGGGTATAAAACTTTAGAAAGCCATTATCAAATCATTATATTACTTTTCCCAACACAACACAACTTATATGTCCGAATATCTTAAAAATTTTTTTTTAAATTCACTAATTTTTTTCCAAAGATGCTTCAAAACTTCCCCAAAAAGTCAAATACTTTAATTTTAAAAGTCTTTTGTTTTTGTTAACTTTAGTATAACAAGCTACCATTGAAAAAATGGCACGTTAAGTAAAAAAATTTTGTAAAAAGAAAAACTTAAAAAACGAAAAATTTTTTTTACGAGGGGCGGGCCATAAAATCGGCTGACAAAAACCAGAATACTTTTTACTTTAGCTTCAATTTACGTTATAAAAGTTAAAAAGAGAGTTCTATATAATTTTTGGGGGGGGGGTCGGAAGCTGCATGCTTTCAAACTATTTTAAAAAATGAAAAATGATAAATTTTCCAAAAAAAATTTGAAAATTTTTTTTCATATTATAATATTGAGAAAAAAAATACTTTCCCGGGGCTAGGGGGAACAATCCACATATCTTTTGAAACAGTTTTGTGACATTATACACCACACAGTTTTTTTGTTTTTGACCCTATAGTGGGAAACTATAGCAAATAACGGGCTTTATTTATTAGTTGATTTGTTACGTGAACTTTTGTTTGGGGCCATCGAGTGTATCGATAGCGTCGTCCCCCCCCCCCCCCTCCCCCACGGGGTCGCGTGACGCGATAATTGCGCGCCCCGTCAAGTTAACACAAGCCTCGGTCGGATTAAAATTTTAAATAATTTCCGCCCTACAGAGTTGCTCGATGCCCCTTAAATTATATTAGATCATGGTTTTGCCAAAAACAAAACCCGAACCGCAGTGTGATATTATCTTTTTTATTTTCGGAAAAATGTCACGTTATTTGTTATTTACGAAAATGCTCTTTAAAAATTGAGCTAGACCATAAAACATTTTTTTAAACTGCTAAAATTTACCCCCCCAATTTTCTTTTCCCCAACACGTAAAGCATGTATAGAAAGGAAAGTGCCGGGGGGTTTTATTATAAAATATTATAGTCTTTTTTGTACATTTTTAAGGGTTTTGGTTTTTCAAAAGGGGATTCGTTCATTTGTTTTGTCAACATTTTGGGCCCCAAAGGTTTTATGGCAACTGCTTTTTGGTATTAAAGGTCACTTATTTTTATTTTAAAAATTTAAAATAAGTACAATGACCTTAATTACCTTTTAAACGAGTAAACACGTACATATGTGCGCATAATTTTTAACATTGTTTTTATAGTACGGAGTTTTAAGACGTTCTTATGATATTTATGGCATAAATTTAATGTCAATTAATTATTATTAAAGCTGCGTGATTTACTTTAGTAATAGTATACAGTAGTAATACAATAATAATACTGAAGTATTATTGTTATTTTGTTTAAATTTAAAAAAGTATAGTAATCGTTTTAACAAAAAATGGAGAAATGCAGTGTGTCCTACTAAAAAAAAATAGAAATTATTTTTAAATGCCATACCGACAACATTAATATCTGGTATTTATAAAGTGTTCAGAGCTAAGATTACAAAATAATAGTTTTACTAGTAGGGGCACAAAAGTTGGCTTTGAGGGTTCTCTACTATCTTTAAAAACGGTTAAAGAAAAACATTACGAAAACCTACCTAAGAAAATCTTAATCTAGCAGGGTTATATTAAAGAAAATTTCTAGATTCTTGTAAATTCGTGCGTGCGGTGTACACCCTTCGACAGGTTTTAATGAAGCTAAACATTAATGTTTTGCATATAAAGTCATCTTTTAAAGAAATGTGCATCATGCTATATTTTTGCCATTGTTTGGGGTTTAAAACTTTTTGTCGAATTGTTGAAAAGAACACAAAATTCCCTTTTCCCAATTTTTAAAAATCGCAAAACTGAATAATTCCCCAAAGGGCGAAAAGAGTGCTTTTTAAAATTGATGCCCTTTTCCTCAGGGGCCCAAAAAAAATTTTTCATAATATGCATGTTGCCCGAACAAAAAGTAAAGGCCTCTACCACAGTTGAAAGATTGGTTTTTTTTGAACACAAAAAATGAAGATTAAACCCAAAAGAATAAAGATTCGCTTTTCGGTGGTTTTTTTTCCGCGAAAGTTTTTGATTATACTCCCTGATTTCTGTTCCTGTTTTTTGGAAAAACCTCATATTTTTTGGTGGGATCATCTAATAAATCATTTTTTTTTCTTTTTGTTTTTCTTTTTTCAATTTTTTTCTTTATTTTCTTTCTTTCTTTCTTTTTTTTTCCCTTTTCCTTTTCCTTTTTTATTCTTTTTTCTTTTCTTTTTTTTTCATTTCCCCCCCTTTTTTTTTTAAATTTTGATTTATTCATTTTTTGCATTTAATATCATTTTTTTTTGTTCCCAAAAATTGGTTTTTATGCATTGTTGTTGAATCTACTTTTCAAAATTTATTTAAAAAAGTTTTTGTTGTTTCTGATCTATGAAATTTAATTTTTTATTTGCCCTCCTTTGAAAATCATTTTTTTTATAACTGAATAGGATAGACTTAAAAAAAAATAATAAATACTAGGGAAACTCGAGGAATTGTAATTGTGTTTATAGGGGGCCAATTACACGCTCTTATTAGAGGTTTGGTTGGATGGGGGTAGAGAAAAAATTGTTGTCGAAAATCCTGTGTCTAACGTGCCCCTTGAGTTTACCCCCTTTTGTCATAAAACCTCTCTCTCGAAAACTCGAGATCATCGCATTACAATATTGTACCCAAGACCCCAAAGAGCTAAAACCATTATTCTACATGTGAAATGAAACTATTTACCAATTATTTTTTTATTTTTTGCTTTTTTACATGAATTAAATGTATTTGTTGAAAGGGATCTGCGATTGTGTTTTTCCCCCTTGCCAGCCCCTGCTTTTTTAGTTTATTACTTTTGTTATGGTAGAAACGGGTGTTGCTTTTATATTGTAGTCACAAACCAACACTTATCAGATATTTTTAAAACCTTTTTCCCCCTGTTTCTGCTCGCTTCCACCGAACGTGTATGCTGGCTGTGTGTAGATAATCAAAGCGCCATCAGGCCAATGAATTTTCATTGTTTAATTAAATTGTTCCTGTTTGGGGGAATAGGGAGACCATGCGATTGCCCCTTTCCCACTCGCGGGGAATACGTTAAATGTTTTGAATAAGTTATTTAAATTTGAAATGAAAGGATTGAAAGTTACCCATTATCACACCCAAAATAGTCAGATAATTAACCACCAAATTTTGGGAAGCAAAAAACAAAAAAAGAGGTAGGTCAACGGTGGGCCCTACACGCAATTATTGCGAGATTATTTCCCAATTCGATACAGGAAATCCTGACAAAAGGTTTTTTCAAAGATTTCCCTTTGTCAGGGGCAAATACTAAATCGGAGAATTTTTTTCATTTTTCGGGCCCCCATTTTTCCTTTGTTTATTTTCCCAAAATTTAACAAAATTAAAAAAATTTATTCGTATTAAGGCGTTTTTTACCGATTTGTAATTTAAAGCCCCCAATTAAATAATTTTTTTAAAATCGCATTAGGGCCCCCGCATTGGGAATGGGGGTTCCCATTTTCCGAGGTAAAGTTTTGGCAATCTCGAGTCGACTGTTCGGGATCCCCTTTTAGTAGGGACGGATCCGCCAAAGTGAGACATATCCCGGGATTACTTTGTGTGTCAAGGAAAGGTGGGGTTTTGGTGAGCTTTCGGCTGCAAATACAGAATTTGAATTGAAAAAATTTTTGAAAGATATAAAAATGAGTCCTCTTGCGGGAGCCCCGGGCCCCGCCAACGCTCGATCGTTCGCACTTGAATCAACAGTATTGATGTCCCCCCTTTATCTCACCCCTTTTCTTCTCATAATCATATCACCCCCTCAAAATGAAACACATATTTTTTAAATTTTTTCGTAAGGTATACTCTTTTTTCGTAAAGACATGAATTTGAAATGGGGAAAGGAGAGACAAACATAAGTACACGCGACAATGCTTTTTCGCTACGCTTGATGCCCATAGAATGATTTTTCCCCCTTTGATTGGCATTTAAGTTTTTCCGTATATTCATTAGGAATTTAATTTTTAATTATGTAAGTCCTTTTTAACATTTTCCCCAAAAAAAGCGAGAATCAAAACAGCAGTCAAAAACAAAATCGAACGGTTCCGTAACCACACATGACCCCTCTCGTTTCACGGGTTTTGCCCCGGTGTTTTCTTTATTCCAGCATGACCACCCGATAGCGTGCAAATACAGCAGAACAATTAGTTCCTAGAAATAAAATTATTACCCTTTTACATTTGAAAGTTTTTGTGTTTTACCCAATGTCCCTGAGTATCGTGTACCCCAAGATTTCGAAACATATTTCCACAATAATTAATGATTAGTAATTACCAAGAAAAACATAATATAGACTTACGTTCTTACTTACATATATGGTTACGCTCGCACATCGCAGTAGTAAAAACAGTCACCTCATAGGCCGTGTGTGTAGAACTAATTACGGTAAACTTTTCCGATTGTTTATTGTTTTCCTCGTTATTACGCAAAATGAACTACAGATGATCACTTCTATGAATCACTGATGGCATTTGTTTTCAGAACTGGACAACGCTTTCTTTTTTTAATTGGTGTTTAAGCTACAGGTGATGTTTATACTGTAAGTGTTAGGAATAAAACCATTATTTTTACTGCTCCTAGGAACGTGTGATTTAGACGGATGTGACATTATATTGCTTCTCAATTTAAAATATTTTCATACATTGTTAAAATGTTTATTGCCCCATGTTGCAACTTATTATAGCACAGACATGCATCCATTTTAAGGCCACGTTTATTGGCTCAAATGTATGTACCCCACGTGAGAGAAAGAGCAATAAAATCGCATATATTTTGTTTTGTGTTTGCCAAGCTTGAGATTTGAGGTGTGATGATGAGTACACAGAAGAAAACATGAAAAGTCTATCAAACGTCACCCAGTAAGCCTACTAAAGGGAGTATTTTTCTCCCCGAAACTCGAGGTTAGCGCATGGTCAGTGTCAGTATCACATGCCTATAGCCCGACATGACGTCTGGGTTCCAGTGTCTGTATTTTGCCTCCCCAACATGACTCTAGGGTTGCACTGTCTTTATGCCCAGCCAACTGACGTCTAGGGGTTCACATGTAGTATCATGCCTAGTACCAGACATGCGTCTGGGTTTCACAGTGTCAGTATCAGCCTAGCCAGACATGACGTCTAGGGTTCACGTGTCAGTATCATGCCTAGCCAACATGACGTCTGGATTTTCACAGTTCCCGTATCATGCCCGCCGCATGACCCTCTAGGAGCACAGTGTCAATCATGCAGCACCCGACATGAGTCTAGGTTGCACAGTGTCATTCATGCTAGCAACATGACGTCTGGATTGCACAGTGTCAACACTGCCTAAACCAACATCGTCTAGGGTTGCACAGTGTCAGTATCATGGGCCTAGCCAGACATAAGTCTAGGGTTTTCACAGGGCATATCATGCCCAGCCAACATGCGTCTAGGGTTGACAGGTCATATCATGCCTAGCCCAAAAGCGTCTGGGGGCAAGGTCAGTATAGCCCAGCCAAAAATGACGTTAGGGTTGCACAGTGTCAGTACAAAGCCTAGCCAGAATGACGTCGGGGGTTTCACAGTGTCAGATCATGCCTACCGACATGACGTCTAGGGTTTTTACAGTGTAGTATATCCTAGCCAGACATGACGTCTAGGGTTGCACAGTTCAGTATCATCCTACCAACATGAGTTAGGGTTGACAGTGCGTACATCCCCCAGACATGACGTCTAGGGTTTTTACAGTGTCGGGAAAGATGCCTAGCTACCCGACATAGTCTAGGGTTGACAGTGTCGTATCATGCCTAGCAGACATGGTCTAGGTTTCACGTGTCAGTATCATGCCAGCTACCCGACATGACGTCTAGGGTTGCACAGTGTCGTATCATGCCTAGCCAGAAAGACGCTAGGGTTGCACAGTGTCATATAAGCCTACCGC
Source organism: Sweltsa coloradensis (assembly GCA_024449915.1). Classification (NCBI taxonomy): domain Eukaryota; kingdom Metazoa; phylum Arthropoda; class Insecta; order Plecoptera; family Chloroperlidae; genus Sweltsa; species Sweltsa coloradensis. Next base: position 11,293 of record JAMZAV010011167.1, on the reverse strand, counting down.
ATGACGTTAGGGTTGCATGGTGTCAGTACATGCCTAGCCGACATCGTTGGGTTCACGTGTCTATCATGCCAGCCAGACTGACGTCTAGGGTTGCACAGTGTCAGTATCATGCCTACCAGACAAAAATCTTTTTGTTGCACAGGGTCGTATCTGCTTGCACCAACTGAATCTAGGGTTTTCACAGTGCAGTTCATGCCCACCAACTGACGTCTAGGGGTTTCACGGGTCAGTACATGCCTAGCCCCAAAAAACCTAGGGTTGCACAGGGGCAGATCATGCCTAGCCAGACATGACGTCTAGGGGTTTCACAGTGTCATATCTGCCTAGCCAGACATGACGTCTAGGGGTTGCACAGTGTCGGATATGCCCACCAGGGCATGACGTCTAGGGGTTTCCGTGTCAGTATCAGCCTACCCCAAAAGAGTCTAGGTTTCACAGTTTCATATCATGCCAGCCCCACATGACGTCTAGGGGTTCACAGTGGCTATCTGCCTAGCCAGACTGACGTCTAGGGTTGCACGTGTCGATCGCCTAGCCAGACTGACGTCTAGGGTTTTCACAGTTCCCCGTATCATGCCTAGCCGGGGCATGAGTCTAGGGTTGCACAGTGTCAGTATCATGCCTACACCAAAATACTCTAGGGGTTTCACAGTGTCAGTATCATGCCTAGCTACCAGACATGACGCTAGGGGTTTCACAGGTCGTATCATGCCTGCCAACATAACGTCTAGGGTTGCCAGGCATACATGGCCACCAACATGACTCAGGGTTCACAGTGTCGTATCATGCCCAGCCAGACATGACGTAGGGGTTTCCTGTCGGAATTCATGCCTACCAACATGACCTAGGGGTTTCACAGTGTCATATCATGCCTAGCCAGACATGAGTCTAGGTTGCACAGCGTCATATCATGCCCAGCCAGACATACGTCTAGGTTGCCAGTGTCAGTACAGCCCAGCCAGACATACTCTAGGGATGCCATGTCAGTACATGCCCAGCCAGACTGACGTCTAGGGTTTCACAGGGCAGTATCATGCCTAGCAGACAGACGTCTAGGGTTCCCCCTGTCGTATCAAGCCCAGCCAAATGACGTCTAGGGTTGCACAGTGTCATATCATCCTACCAGACATGAACTCTAGGATTGACAGTGTCATTTTCATGCCTAGCCAGACATGACTCTAGGGTTTCACAGTGTCAGTATCATGCCTAGCCAGACATAAGTCTAGGGTTTTCACAGGCCCGATCAGCCTGCCAACATGACGTTTAGGGTTGCACATGTCTTCATGCCTAGCCCGACTAACGTCTAGGGGTTTCACGGGTTCAGTATCATGCCCCAGCCAGACTGACGCTAGGGTTTTCACAGGTCAGTTATGCCCAGCCAGACTGACGTCTAGGGTTGCACAGTGTATATCATGCCTAGCCAGAATAACGTTAGGTTGCACAGTGTCAGTATCTGCCCAGCTACCAGACATAAAAGTCTAGGGGTTTCACAGTGTCATATCATGCCACCAACATGACTCAGGATTGCACGGTCAGTATCGCCTAGCCAACATAAAAGTTAGGGTTGAAGGGAGATCATGCCTACCGACATGACGTCTAGGGTTGCACAGTGTCAGTATCATGCCTCCCCCACAGAGTCTAGGGTTGCAATGTAGATCAGCCCAGCCAGACATAATCTAGGGGTTTTTACGGTCTATCTGCCTAGCCAGACATGACTCTAGGTTGCACAGTTCAGATCATGCCCAGCCCAAAATAACGTCTAGGGTTTGCACAGTGTCAGTATCTGCCTAGCCAGACTGCGTCTAGGTTGACGTGTCAGTATCATGCCTAGCCAAAATGACGTCTAGGTTGCACGTGTCAGTATCATGCCCGCCAAATGACGTCTAGGGTTTTCACAGTGTCTTTTCAGCCTACTACCGACATAACGCTAGGGGTTTCACAGGGCAGTATCATGCCTACTACCAACATGACGTCTAGGTTTCACCTGTCAGTATCATGCCAGCCAAACCCAAAATGACGTCTAGGGTTCACAGTGTCGTATCATGCCTACCAGACATGACGCCTAGGGGTTGACAGGGAAATGCCCAGCCAACATAACGTCTAGGGTTGCACAGTGTCAGTTCATGCTAGCTACCCGAAATAACGTCTAGGGTTTTCAAGTGTCAGTATCAGCCCAGCTCCAGACTGACGTCTAGGTTGCCAGTGGCATATCAAACCCCACCCGACATGACGTCAGGGGTTTCACAGTTCAGTATATGCCTACTACCAGAAAGACGTCTAGGGTTGCACTGTCAGTATCATGCCCAGCCAGACATTACGTCTAGGGTTGCACAGTGTCAGTATCATGCCCAGCTACCAGACAGACGTCCCAGGGTTGCACAGTGGGCCGTATCTGTGCCCCTGGTTAGGGTTGGTGCGCTGTGCTCCGCCTCTCTAGGGTTGGTGTCTTTTTTGCTAAGCTGGTCTGGGTCCGTGGGGTATTGTGCTTTTGGTTGGGTTTGAAAGGGCTATATGCCTATGTGGTCTGGTTGAAAATGCTTTGTGCCCCCAATGAGTTGGGTTGCCGTGTGTTACCGAGCTGCTTTTGTTTCACGTTCGTTTGCCAGCCCCAAAAATGGTCTGGGTTACGTTGTCTCGCCTAACCAGAATGGTTGGGTTGGGGGGTTCTGCCCACCGACTAACGTTGGGGGTTTGGGGTGTTTGTGTCCCGAATGTTGGGGCAAGTGGCATAATGCCTCTTTGATGGTTGGGTTTTTCCGTGTCGTACTTTGGTGGCTGTGGTTGCCGTGTGTATTGTTAAAGCATCGTTGGGGCCGGTGTTTGCCCCCTAATGGTTGGGTTCAAGTGGGGGTATCTGTGTCCGTTTGGGTTGGGTTGCCGTGTGTTCTGTAGAGAAGCGTTGGGTTTCCTGTCGTTTGCCTAGCCCTGAGTTGGGTTTTTCCCGTGTCCCGACTCCGCCGCTGAGGGGCGGGGGTTTCCGGGTTTCTGCCTGCCGCATGGTCTAGGGGGAAATGGTTTGTGCCGAATGAGTTGGGGTTTCCCGTGTCGTTTGAAGAAGAGTTAGGGTTGCCGTGTAGTTCGCTGGGTGGTTGGATTGCCGTTTATTCATGTAGCCCCCTTCGTTGGGTTGCCAGTGGTTTTTTTTTTTTTTGCCGAAGGTTATGGTTACATGTCGTATCATCCTAGCCAGACATGACTCTAGGGTTGCACGTGTCAGTATCATCCTACTACCAAAAAACTCTAGGGTTGACAGTGTCAGTATCATGCCCCACCAGAATGCGTCTGGGTTTCACAGTGTCAGATCTGCCTACCCCAACATACGTCTAGGGTTTTTCAGGCATATCATTCCCAGCCGACATGAGTCTAGGGGTTTCACAGTGTCTATCATGCCTAAGCCAGACATACGTCTAGGGTTGCACATGTCAGTATCATGCCCTAGCCCCGACAACGTCTAGGGTTGCACAGTGTCAATTCAGGGGGCCTACTCCAGACATACGTCTAGGGTTGCACAGTGTCAGATCACCCAGCACCCGACTGACGTCAGGGGGGCACGTGTCAGTATCATGCCTAGCCGACATGCGTCTAGGGTTTTTCAGTGTCAGTATCGTGTCAAAACGTTCAGTTCCATGGGTGGCTTGTTCTTTTTCCCGCTTTTGCTTATAAAGGTCTCAGCTCGGAAAAAAATTCAAAACAGACGTAGTTTAATTATATATTTTACCCTGGTTTTTAGCACCCTTCAAAAAATAATTTAAAAACAAAAACTCATTTCGAAAACAGTTTTTTTAGAACCTTTTTCCCAGTTGAAAAATGTTCTTAGCTTGCAATTTAATTAATCGTAAATTAAATTACTCTTTAATTGTCTTGCTTGTTAAAGATTGAGACGTGTATGTAATTTTTGTAATGAAACGCGTTTAAAATAATTGCTGGCTAGCTTCTGTGTAAGAAGCGGCAATGCCATGCGATGCACAGATTCAAGGTAAAGTTGCTTGTAAACTCGTTCATGGGGGAAATTAATTTTTCTCTGCAATTATTTTCTTTGTGGTTGACTGCACAAGAAAGATGGAGTATTCAGCCAAGACGAGTCACTATGCATGTCACGTTACTAGTTATTAGAAAACCCTAAAGGAAAGTCAGGCATGACATATACCGCTTGTGAGAGTGTTGTCTGTTCCTCTTTTCGAATTGATAAAATTCGCAAGTTAGAGCATTTGTTTTACATTTTTCAATGAGTGATTGACGTGCATATGGTTTATAAATTGAATTGGTTACCATCAGGTTACCCTGCTACATTTACAATTTCTAAGCTCTTGTCTAATCATTTTTCCTGGCTCATTATTATCTAATCAATCAACAATTTCAATGATATATACGGCCTATCAGATACCTTTTTCCTAGTTTATCTGATCTCAATAGTTGACTGAATGCGTATTGCCTGTTTTGTAATGGCGATTACAATTGCTATATACATTTCAATGGTAAGTACATACATTGTAATACTTCCTACATCAAAACGATTTGTATAACGTAAATTCCACAATCGGAGAATTAGCTCCATTACGCGGCGTACAAAAGCCAGCGTCCTTGAATCCTCGATCGGTTGAGCCGAGTGAGAATGAGAAGCACGGTTGCGTGGGTCTCGCGAGCTTATTATTCCTAAACCACACGCCAGAGGCATCACGGGATGTGCAGTGAGGCTCGTCTAGACGATGTTTCATCACCAACATTACCGTGAGCCGTTCTTAGACGTTGAAATTCAAAACTTTTGAGTGTAATTCAATTTCTCAAAACCTGTCCATGGTGCAATGCATGCCCATCTTTAGGAGTCTAACTTAGTAGTATATTGAAATGGGAAATTGTGAAGGGATGTTCCGAGGGCTATTTGTGAGGATTCAGCCTCTTGCATTCGCATTAACGACAAGAAAACTTAGGGAAAAAACTTCAGTCAGGATTGCCGGTCTCGACGGGATTTGAACCCGAGACCTCCCGAATCAGAGTCAATGTAAAAAAGTTATGTTCAGAGCGATCGGGATCCGGTTACGGATGGTTCAGGATTTGAGCCTATTTTACGTCCCACTGATGTGATTTTATTATTATTATTATTATTATTATTATTATTATTATTATTATTATTATTTACGTCTATTATATTCAGTTATAAAAACTGATTTAGGACAAAGGAGGACAACCCCTAAATAAATGTAATTACATAGATAGATACAACAATGAACTACAGTTAAGTTGATATTTGAAATAGTAATATTACAATAACAACAACAATGCATTAAAACACAACAATTTTGGTAACAAATAAAAGAATATTAAATGCAATTTAATTAATGAATTAAGGGAATCAACCGGCCTGAAAAACAGTCATACGTCTAATTGCGACCATCAGTCGATAAGCTATGTGAAATGGTCATGCTAGAAGATCACCACCCCTCCGAGCCGGCTGACTAACCCGCCAGGGTCTACGAGGTCGCATCTGATCAGTCGCGCTCGAGGCGTTGATGAGCAGGTTCACGCTGCTCCCGGCCGCGGGCGGCTTACGTGTTACACGATTTGAGCTTTTTTGAGTGTCCCTTGCCGAAATGCGCTGTAAAGAGCGTTCGGCTCGTACGATTGGAGCAGGAAGGAGTCTTGGTTTAAATCTCTTTTAGATTTTTGCTTCTACAGAAAGAGTTCAAATTGAGATGAGATATGATTACTAGTAATAATTAGTGTAGCCAGCTTTACACGATATTAAAAATAGTATACAAATTGGAATAAGACCGATTATATACTTCCTCCAATGGTAGGTTGAGTAGTCAGATCAGCCGCCTGCTTGACAAGTATTTGTTTATGTATTTTATCCAATTTGGTAGACCAGGGAATTTGAAGAATAGAGTTCACTTCTCCGCGAATAGGACGCGAGAGCTGCCCTTTCACTTTGCTTATTTCCGTATTGAGAGTAGCCTATCGACAAAAAAGTAACCTCTATACATATCGGAGCAGGATATCCATAATGACTGAAAACCATTTATATTATAATTTATGTGACCAATCAGGCTCTTATTATTTGTTATTGTTAAATCAGTATTATGCACATAGATACTTGCATAACCCCCTCATATCAATCTTTCGAGGCTTGTTCAAACTTACGCACAATTTCAATTTTTAATATTACCTATGATTGTGATATAACTATTAGATTGTATAGAGTTCACACCTCATATTGGACTAAATTGTTTTTTTGTTTTTCGACGCAATAGGCCTACATACATTGCTACACACTGGTAATTTTGCGCCTAATTTTAACACATTGCGCCTGCGCACTATTATAATGAGCGTGGTACAAAATGATGACAAAACATTCTGATACATTCTAATAAGCGTTGCTTGCAAGTTTTGCCAGGAACTCTTCCTTTGCACATTCATTTCATATTACTTATATCTAAGTCAGTAGCAGTAGCGGCAGGCCCATAATCAGCGTTGGGACCAGCTTAGGTGGTCGCTGCCTTCCTATGTTTTTATGTCGAAAGGTAATTTACCAGGGCAACGCTTCCCAAGGTACATCTCCGCCCCCTCCCCCCCCCCCAACCACGTGTAAAGCTGTATTTTACTGTGGCAATGCAAACGCAATGGCCCAAGTGTAATTAATAAATATTTTATCTATAATATATTTTAGTCAAGTTAATTGGTTCATTGAAATTATTTCCTTATTTCACGTAAACGCACAATTTTGGTTAGTCTTTGTCCACTCCTTTGTTCTCTGCAGACTTGGTGACTTGAGTTTTATTGCTGGGCACCAAAACTTGAGGTCAGGTCTTTGCAATCAGTGTTGAATTCAGCTATAATGCCGGGAACTGTCATTCGCTCCGCCGCCCCCCCCCCCCCCCCCCCCGGAATAAATTGACTACATGCACTATATATTCCTTCAATTTTAATGTCACTTTTGCCGTTTTTGAAAGGACACGAGCATGAGCATATTGCTCTGAAGGTTTTTATGTTTGAAGACCCTACGAAAAACGTGTAGGCAACTCACGAGATCAGGAACTCGATTTTTGATTGAATAGTCATTCAACGGGATCCGACTTCTGTTTATTTGTATGGTGGCTCGCATTCGCGCCTTGAGAGAATATGCGCTTGCAGGACTGATGACGGTGTTTCTACTTAAAATATGCCGGTCGGGGTCTCTAGTCGGTCATTGATTGCTCGTCGATGGTGTCAGCGCCTACAGGGTTGGCTTGTTCGGCTTCATATTTACTGTCCCCCACTGAAAATCAGTTATGTAACTGAGTGGGTACATTATAAATACGAATTTATTTTTTTATGTAATTATTAGTGCGCTCTCAAATGTCACTGTTGTCGCCTGCAAAAGCCAAAAGCCAAATTTTCCAAACAAATATTGGATTTAAAATTATACTGAAAAGTACGATTTTCATGGCAAATATTACTCTGGTTTCGCCATAAATGATAGAATAAAACTAGATATAGCGGACGTTTCCTGAAAATACGAAGATCGGGAAGCTTGCTAGTGCAGAGAGCGAATTGAAAGCAAATGCAGCAAAATAAGAATCAAATTGTTTTTGCTTTTTGATAAGAATGATTTCTTCGGTTGCATCCAGAAAATGTCCCGTATAAAACAAGAGATTTCAAAGTTCCTAGAAATTTTAATAAAGCATTCATTAAAATTTCTGCTGTTTGACCGGCCCAACAATAAGTTACATAGGGCTATTCAACCGCGTTTTTCTATTTTCCAAAATATGCTACCAAGTCAAAATATAGTGAATGGCTTTGAAACCGGCTATTTTAGAAAATCAAAAGTATTTTTTTTTCAATTTTTTCTGATCCGGTACACGGCCAATATAGCCACCTCAAATATTTCCAACTTCAATTCGCCAGGGCACACCATTCAACGTAGGGTGTTGTGTTTCTGTGACATTAATTTTCAACTAGTTTTCTATAGGCTGACTGAGAGAAAAAAGATTTTTTTTAACAATTGTCTTTCCAGTGAATTTTTTCGTTTGGCGATATTTTGTACCGATTCGTACCACCAAACGAAAAAATACGCAGGAACGACAAATGTAAAAAAAAAAAAAACTCTCAGCCAGCCCCTAGAACCATTGAAAATTAATGTCACAAAATACAACATCCTAAGTTGAATGGTGTGCCGTGACGAATTGAAATTTGAAATTATTTTGAGATGGCGATATTGGCCTTGTACTGGATCAGAAAATTTGAAAAAAATAACTTTGATTTTCTAGAATAGCCAGGTTTTAAAGCCATTTAGTATGTTTTGATTTGGTTGCATATTTTGGAAAATAGAAAACGCGGTCGAATAGCCATAAACACGAAAACTAAAACAAATCCAAGCTTTTTAAATGTGTTTAGTCAAATTGATGTCTTCTCGCATAGCTCACTTCGTTCATCCATAAACCACTTTTCGCGTGTTACTTCATCTCCGAGGCTGAACTTTATAAGGAGGGAGGGGGGCAATGTCAGGTTCCTGCGCAATTAGATATTTCAATCAAAAGCAAAAGTTCAAACACTGGCAATGAAGAAAAGTGTTCTTGTTTACTAAAGTGGAATAAAATAACTTTTAGATGCTCCATATAAGGACATATTTTTACACAAAGTAAACATCTACGTAAACTTTATTACATTTTTTTCGTTACCATTTATTTTTTTCATTCTAATAATTTTGCGTTGATATATACCACACAAAGAGTACAGCGTGTACACACTGTGATATTAATAAATGACATATATGTAAACAATGGTCATATTTCTTATTGGGCGGAGCTAACTTAATTTTGCCGTGGCGTTGTGCAATTCGACAATATCATTTCAAAAATATATCCTGAGACGATTTCAAACCCTTTTTGGTTCAATAAATCTCGCAGAAACGAATAAATAAGAATCTTAGAAAGCCAAGTGTCTTGTTGTTTGTTTGTTGGATGAGCGAAGCGAAGACTTCAATTTCACTGACCCCTCAAAAAATTTAGCTCCAATGTTTTTTTTTTTTTTTTTTTTTTTTTCTGTCTGTTTGTTCGCACGATTCCGGGCAAACGGCATATGCGATCTTGATGAAAATTGTAGGGGACCTTCGAAATCTCTGAACTTAGACCTGCCACGTTTTTTGGGTACATTTCAAGAAATATTTCTCATGAATATCGTACTTTTACGATTTTTTTCAATTTGTAATGCGATATTTTCTTGATATTTGGTCCGCGGGCCGGGCAAACGGTTACTCCGATCTTGATGAAACTTTATGGGAACGTTTGAAATCACTCAAGTTAGATATGTTATGATTTTGGGGCCAATCGAATAAATATTTGTAATGAATATCGTACTTTACTTTTTCCCCAATTTTAAATGCAATATTTTCATGATATTTGGTCCGTGTCCGGGCAAACGGCTACTCCGATCTTGATGAAACTTTGTGGGAACGTTTGAAATCACTAAAGTTAAATATGATATGATTCTGGTGGCAATCGAATTAGTTACACACTGAATTAGTCTTAAGTGTAATGAGTTACCTAATAAATAAAAATCTATATAATTATGTTATTGTTTTTTCTCGCCAAGCGAGATGGCCTTTGTAGGGCACAGTGCCGTCTTTAGCCTTTAGGGTAGTTAGGAAAGGAACGTTCGAGGGTTGTTTAAGAGGACTCAATCCCCTGCATTCGCATTTACAACTAAAAAAACTCGGAAACGACCTTCAGTCAGGATTGCCGGTCTCAGCGAGATTCGAACCCGAGATCTCCCGAATGTCAAGCGCTTAGCGCCCGAGCCGACACTGTCGGTAACCTCATATAGGCTATACCTCTGTCGGTTTCAGGTCAGTTTTGAGCTTTTGACAGGCATTACCACAAAAATTAGAAAAACTGCTACCAGTTAGGTATCACTGACAATTGTTATTGGTAAAGCAACCTTGTAACTCATGAATAAATTCAGTGGTTCCCAACCAAGGTGCCGCAAAATCCTTGTACATACCAGTAAAAACAAGTAGTTTTTGAAATATAAAAAATACAGTAAATAATGAATTTTACACCAAGAAAAATAATTATAGGCTACTAGCTAATCAAATGATTAGCATAGTTTTTATTCAAAATGGTCCCAATTGAAAAATGGATATTGCGTAATCACGCAGCAACGATGCTGATCTCGATTCCTATGCTAGCTGCCACCCCCAAATTGGCCAATAGTGAATGGACTGAAGTGACGTGTAAAACTAATGTTTGCATAAATAAGTTAAATGCGCGAGCAGTGATGCTAATAAGAATCTGTGAAAACACGGTTGTATGACGCCGATGACGGCAACTACTTAGCGATGGGATTCACATGGTGGGGTGGTGAAGAAAGACCTAGAGTAGTAGATGTGTGTGTAGAAAGACTTGGTGTATTGTCTGTGGTGAAAAGCTAGCAAATCAAGTTATGTTTCCTAGCAAATTGAAACGTAATTTATTTTTACTAAACATAGTCAGCAATTGACATCAAATTGCTGAATTTTGTTGTATTTTGTTTACCAGACATGCTAAATACTACTTGGCTGAAGGGGTGCCGCGAAATTATTAATGTAGCAAGCAAAGAGACGTGGAAAAATCATCAATAGATGGAGGTGTTTTTGTATTTAATTATCCATGCAAGATTGGATTCTTCTTGTCCTTGCAAGAGAAATTGTACAAAACGTTAGACCATCTAAAACAGGCTTCAGGGAAACAACAAAATCAATCAAGACGCACGGGAACCACAGTCTGTAATGACGTTTTGTTATGCTACATAAATCGTTGAAAAATTAGTTCAAGTTCAGTAAGTTTAGTTCGCTCTTTTTTATTCCGTCATCACAACGTACGCAAACAATATTATTGGCTGCTAGCTACTCAGTATACTCCAGTAATACTCTGTAGTGTGTGTCACTGCTCTAGCGTCACTCCAAGGTCGTTTTTTACTCTCTATGATACTATCCAAAGATGGTAGTATATAACCTGTCGGTTAAGATGCGCAACTGCCATAGGTCGGGCTAGGGAAGTCTTTGCCACTGTTAGCGGCATCTGTCGGGTGGTCAGTCAACTAACTGGAAGTGGAGGGGGAAATGGGAGGGACATTCAAATTGATTGTGAACTTTGATTTTTCTTGTAATGCACTTACTTTTCTCACTCCATTGCTGCAAATAACTTGATTTATTCAAATCTACATAATAAAAATATGAACATCATACCATACTATTAGATATAATACAATACAATAGAGAAACCAATAGACTAATTATAAAAAATTTTAACTGATACTTTATGGGATTTAATACAATTTC
>JAMZAV010011166.1:0-15207 GCA_024449915.1 Sweltsa coloradensis | reverse complement strand
TTGCTTCATATTCAGGTCTTTGGTAAAGATTGTCCAGATTCATCGTACTTCCATGTTGACCTTTTCACAATACTGCCGTGACGTGGTCAAACTATTCTCAATCTGCAAAGGTAAGTTTGTAATAGGCATTACATTGTTTGAAGGTGTAACACAGAAATATAGATAGCATTCTTACATGGGATCATTTTGTTTTAGGGTAAATACAGCCACTTACGAGGAACACACTTGAAGACATCAACATCTCTGTTCTACATCAACGGAGTAGTTTTACCCGTCCTCACTTCGATGTTTGATCACTTGCAAGGCTGTGAATACGGCAGTGATTTACTGTGTAAGTACCCATCTCATAGCATCTAGGCCTACTAACTGTATTATGCATCTGCTTTAACCTGTGGTTGAGCACTTATAATTAATACCACATACTTATTTACAGTGGATGAAATCCAGGTGGCATCGTACAAGATACTCGGTAGCTTGTACACGCTGGGTATTGATGCTACATTGACTCATGACAGGTAAGGCATACAAGTAGCCTTACTTAGGATAAAGTAGATTTTAAATTTTACTTGATACTAGTCTACTAAAAAAATAAATGTAAATTAGCTTAAAACTTTATGAAGAAAATTACACATTTTTTTGTTGCCACCATTTAGGGGCTTAATGTAACTAGGCATATAGTGTAATTTATACCTTATGAAGTTGTGACCATCAAACTAAAAAATACCCAGGAGACAATCAACTGATCTGTCTTTCTATTTCTTTAAATTTATTCTTTAACTGATTAAGACACTCATTAAATAGAAGCAAATTTAATTTATAGAATCGATCAATAATTGGTACGATAATTTATTGTTATTCTTGTCTTGATAATACAGAAAATACCTGAAGACGGAGATAGACCGTCACCGGCCGGCGCTAGGAAGCTGCCTTGGCGCATTCTCTTCCACATTCCCCGTTGCTTATCTTGAGCCACATCTCAACAAACACAACATGTTTTCCCTGCTCAACCGTATAGCGGACCACTCGTTAGAGGCCCAAGGTCAGTCTGCATCTAATATCAAACTGCATCTGCATCTGTACAACAGACCTTGGATTTCTTATTTTTCATTTATTTTGATTCAGATTGACCTAAAATAATTGACCAATAAGTTAACTTACAATTATTATTATTACCTTTGCAACTGGCTAGGTTGTCAGTTTGTTCATGTGACGCCCAACTCTGCGTTTGGTCGGCATTGAGGAGACCTCCCATTCTTCTTCTCTCCTGCCACCATTCTTCCCTTTCCACCACATTCCAGGCTCCTTGATGTTCCACATCTTGCCTCACACTCTCTTAGTTTGTTATACTACGTACTATAAATAATTATAATTATTTTCCAACTTCACATAAATTCATGTGCTGTATTGTATGCAATCCAATATGTGTGATGTTTCAGATGTAATGGCACGCATGGAGGCAAGCATGCCCACACTAGAGACCATCTTAAATGAAGTAGAACAATTTACCGAATCTGAAAAGACACACACAGACGCTCCGCATATAATTGACGTCATTATGCCACTTCTTTGTTCGTATCTCCCGTTCTGGTGGAGTCAAGGGCCCGACAATGTTAGTCCTACCGGAGGGTAAGAGAACATTCATTTACCTTTGCATAACCATGCTATTATAGTTGACAGTATTATTTAGGTATGTTAATTCTAGTTAGCTTTGTTAGCAATGTTTGTAACAGAGTCATAATACCTTGTGTCCTAAATTGTTGTGTGTTAAATTCTCAATTGGTCAGAATTTACCATTTTGTAGCACCTTGTACATTTCCCAATATGTTGTATTGCAGCCACTATCAGCGGCTAATATTGACTGAGCTGATTAAAAATTCAGCTACTAGCACTGATAGTGATGATGATAAACAGAAATTAGGGAAGATAAAATCATTGCAAATATATCCCTTTAAATAAACTAAATGGGAATAGAATGGCACTATTTTTGTATGTTGCAATGACAGATGATTTAAAAGAGCCAGCGGTTTAGCCGAGGTAGTTTAACCGGTTCCCACTAGAACACCGAAGAAACACAGGCTTGGTCAGGGGTAGAGTGGGTGACCGCTTTGCCCTGAAACTCACGTATATCGCTGGTTAGAGCAGATGGAGGGTTCGAGAGCTAGTGTAACGGCTTCGTTTTCCTCGACGTATGCTCGGCAGTCTGGGTTAGTGAAGGAACCTATATGACAGTCAAGGTTACACCGCCCTTTCAGATAAGGCGTTAAGCCATTGATCCCATTGTTTTTTTTCGAAAGGAGTAGGCTACGTGCCGGTATCGGGTTTCCCGTCCACCCTTCTGTTCATATTTCATCCTCATCTATCACCACTCATCGTCTCGAATAGCCAAAGTGCATTAATATGAGACGTTAAGCAATATCTAATCAATCCAATCAATCAATTTTAAAAGTGTCAATGACTGTCATTTGTACTATCAGACAAGCTAAACTTAACCTAGCTCTGTTGAATCAAGCTAGTATGCTTTGATATTTGCAGACTTGTTTACGATAATCAACCTCCAAATAGTGTAATCAAGTACACACTATACAGTGATTCTAAGTAAAATCACTTGCATATAATAATAACATAGGCGTGCGCAGAGATTTTACAATGGGGGGGCCACAAACATGGGCGCCCACAGAAATTTTGTCAGAGGGGGGCAAAATGTACAACCTGTACTTTTGTTAGGCAAGCACGGGGGGGGTTGGGGGAAAGGCCCCTAACAACAGCGCCGCAGGCGAAAATTTGTAAATCAGGTTTTTAAAATGCGTTTGGTGGGTTTTAGAAAAAAGTAGTGGGCTGAATACAATACCAAAATTATGTAATTTTTGTGCAGTCGATACTCGAAATAGAGGAACAAAAAGGATTTTTAAAGGAAACATTAAAAAAAAATCCTCACACTTTTTAAATTTTTAAGTTTTAGTTTCAACTGATTGATATGAATACTGAAAATTGTTATTTCATGTGCTTTGTCCATGGGAGTTTCCCCACTTGCGTCCTCCAGGCGCTCATGGCCACAGAATTGCCATTCCGACTTTGAAATGGCGGCGGTGGATCAGGGTTGGGGGGGGGGGGGGGTGTGGGGGGTAATTTTTTTATCAATTATTAAAGTTGATTGTTATTTTGATAACATTTCTATGCCTAATGGGGGGGCCAAGGCCCCCCCTGGCCCCCCCCCTCTGCGCACGCCTATGAATAATAATATCCAATAGATGCACTTGGTGACAAATCAGTTAATCAAGCTATTTTCTCCCTTGCAGCAACCACGTGACAATGGTGACCGCCGAACACATGAACCTTTTGCTAAAGTGCGTTCTAAAGATGATCAAGAAGAACATCGGCAATGAGAACGCACCGTGGATGACTCGCATCGCTGCGTACACTCAACAAATCATCATCAACTCGTCTGAGGAGTTGCTCAAAGATCCATTCCTACCTTTGGCCGAGCGAGTTAAGAAGCGGACGGAGAACATGTATCACAAGGAGGAGTCTCTAAGAGGATTCATCAAATCCTCGAGTGACGACACCTCACAAATGGGTGAAGATGTCCTTGTATTCTCATTATGAAGCTGTCGTCACTTGCAAAGTTTTTGTTACATTGTTATAAAACAGCAAGTAAAAATTCGGGATCTCTCGTTCTTGATATTTTGGTGACGTACTCACTGTACTGTATTTTTTTTAATAATGCGCACCAATATGGTACGGGCTTGTTTGTACCTAGACCAATACTTTCTTACTATTTTTTAAATTTCTCATTACTTAAGAAAATGTTCTTTATTCTTTGTTATGTGCTCTCAACGTAAACAATAAAAGCTGATTTTCAATTGACAGGAAAGTGGTAAAATAGGTAGTGAAATGTGCCACAGCAATGCAGGTATGTGCAAGTTTCGGTAGCAACTACCAATTTCAAATATTTTTGCCATTTATTGTTTTCCATGTCCCCCATATTGTTTCCCCCAACATTGATTTCAACCATATCAGCCTTTAATA
The DNA here is from genome assembly GCA_024449915.1 of Sweltsa coloradensis. Classification (NCBI taxonomy): domain Eukaryota; kingdom Metazoa; phylum Arthropoda; class Insecta; order Plecoptera; family Chloroperlidae; genus Sweltsa; species Sweltsa coloradensis. The sequence goes on along the minus strand of JAMZAV010011166.1, from coordinate 11,181 downwards.
ATTTTAACAAATCAGGTATAATTTTGCATCACAATTTTTTGTAATTAACTAAGTACACTACTTCTGAATAATTATAGCAAATTTTCTACTTTGTTATCTGCTCCTAACCTAAACAACAGGTTTTTAGTCCAATAATGTAGCATTTATTAGAAGTACCGTCTTAGTATGTATAGTATGCCTACCTTGACAGTCTTTGAGCCTCTGCCTACTTATTATGAGTGATGGTTTTTATTTTTTGTAAAATAAAATGCTACTAATACCTCTTTGACTTTTGGTTTCTGCAATAAATTAAGCTTACATCATGTACTCAGCAAAGATATTTTGTCTAGGTTGAGGCCCAGATCCAGGAAGACTGGCAGCTGTTGGTGCGAGACATCTACGCCTTCTACCCCCTGCTCATCAAGTACGTGGATCTCCAGAGGAACCACTGGCTGCGCAACAACATCAGCGAGGCGGAGGATCTGTACAACCACGTTGCCGAGATCTTCAACATCTGGTCCAAGTCTCAGTACTTCATGCGGGAGGAGCAGAACTTCATCTCGGCCAACGAGATTGATAACATGGTGCTCATCATGCCGACGGCTACTCGACGGTCGGCCACCACCACGGACGCGGGAGCGCCACAGGGCGGCAGCAAGGTGACATATTATGCCCGTCGGCTAGATTGGCAGACATTAATCTTAGTTATTGATTTCAGGTTTGTCAGTTTCAGTGTTGATATCATCAAAAATTAATTAATTATGTAAGAAAACTTAACAATTCAACAACAATTTGAGAGTGAAAGTTTGATGCTTGAGAGTTGGGCAAATACACTCACGTATTGCCTAGTTATAACATGCAATATTCTTGTTTGGCCCGTCTGTTGTTGATGGTGTTATTACCAACAGAGTTACCTTGGTCTGCTTTAAATTTAATGTCAGTCAGTAGACTGTAAATACAAATTTATTTTTTATTTAATTCCACATAATATAATGTTCAAAAAGTAGTAAACGCGATCCATCTCACACCATGCACAGTAGAAAACCAAGTTATTACTTAGCAACGGACAAACAAAACCTTAAAATCAAAATCTTACCCTCACATCCCTCAGCATAAAAAACAAGGCAAGGTGAAAGAAATAAACAAACCCATCACCTGCCATAAGTTTAGGGAACAGTATAAAATTGTATTTGTGATGTCCGAGTATTGTACTAGGCCCAATTTATTAGGAGGAAAATTTTAAGAATTTTAGTTTTAATATATTTTATATTACGTTGCAAAAATGTGTAAAATAACATCATTACTGAAAATATATTGATGTTTTTATTTACACTCTTTTAACATTCAAAGAAAAGGACATACATTGTTTTTAGGTTCAAATATTTATGATTTGCCCGAACAAAATATTTTCTCATTTAGATTTTGAAAATTATATGCCCAGCCCCTCTTAATAAATACCAATGGCAAATAGCAGCTGTTTATGTCATGAGAGTGTTGTGTTTCATAGGGATAATAAAGTAGGCTGAACTTGATTATCACTATTTATTAAATCAAACAGCACAAAACAAACCAACTTGTTACTCGCCATGTTTACCTCCCCCACCGCCTTTCAAACCCCATGCACTAAGACGGTGGCGGTCTGTTTGAATTACACCACACAGAGTTTTATAATTGGTGTCTTTTTGTTTTGAGCGTAGAAGAAGAAGAAGCATCGTGACAAGAAGCGAGATAAGGACAAGGAGCTACAAGCTAGTCTGATGGTTGCCTGTCTCAAGAGGCTGCTGCCCGTGGGTCTCAATCTCTTTGCTGGCAGGGAACAGGAGCTTGTTCAGCACTGCAAGGACCGATACCTCAAGGTGATAATATATATTAGTGTCACTGTCACATACATAGCAGTTCTGTACTTTGAGCTACAAAACTCATCATTTTCTAGCTTTTTGTTTTATTCCGTTTTATTCTTTATTGAAGACTGCTTCTATGGGCTATTAACTATCAAACAATTGATAATACAGTAGTGGAGACACCATTGAAACATTTAAAGTAGTGATGTTCGACTAGTGTGTTTAGTTGATGAGAAGACATTACATAAATGAGTTTTAATTCTAGGTAAAAAATAAAAATAAATAAGTTGCATCATAATATGAGAATTTTATTGATTTATTACTAGGTATCTAAAACTAGTGTTCTGTTATCATCTGTACCTCCCATGCTAGCATTAATGTATAGTGTTTCTTCAATAAATGTATTACCTTTTAGTGGTCCCAACGAAAGAATGCAGGTGGCTCGAAATTGTTTTCCCAAAATAACAACTTTGTCAATTCTACTCACGCTAGCTCAGCATGGATCTTGCACACGGAGGAACTCTGTGATCTAGCACAGATAATTTTTGCTTGCGTTGGTAAAATATATTTCTCTTTCATACACAAAGGCTCACCGCGAATTCATTCTTCCCTCACCACTACCAAGCATCTGCATTCTTTTGTTGGAGCAAGTATACAACAATAAAACTTAGTCACAAGGTGTTGTTTGGTTTAAGCAGAAGTTGTGCATTGCATAGTTTCTTTGGTCTTCTCACAATAACACTGTCTCGTCGGTGCACAGAAACTGGCTGAGTACGAGGTGGCAGAGTTTGCCAAGACGCAGCTCACGCTCCCAGACAAGATCGACCCGGCTGACGAGATGTCGTGGCAGCATTACCTCTACTCGAAGCTCGGCCAGAAGAAGGAGGGGGAAGAGATCAAACCCGTCAAGGTTGAAGATCTCGTCGAGAGGATCGTCGCAATGGCCAAAGTGTTGTATGGCCTGCACATGGTGAGTTGCACGTTCAACGGAAATTGTTGTCAATTACAAATGGGGCACAGTTGAGAAGTTGCTGTATACTCACATTATGATGTAGGTATATATATTATATTCCATCTCTGTCTTATGTATAGCCTACCGGTAATATATTTTTATGGCTATGTATACAATTTGATAATTAAAGTTAATCTAGGTTATTTTTTAACTGCTCGATAACCAACAATTTTGCCATATTTTACACTCAGTTTCAATATTTAATCTATACAAGAAACTGAGTAGGCCTTACAATTGTTAGCTTGATCATCAGTATTAATATGATTGTACCGGTTTTACAATATTTACAATAATAGTATGTAATAATAATAAATTCCTAATTTTTTTCCTGATACCTCCTCATGTTTTTAAATGTTAGAAAAAATATTTAATAGGTAGACTGTATACATAACCAATGCTCTAAATGGGCACTACCACTTCAAAATGCTTAAATCTGGCAATTTGTTTGTAGCAAATTTGTATTTTCTTATTTTATATTAAATTCTAATTGATATCTTGTCATGTTTTGTGTCCTTATTTTGCTTTTAGTGTTCTACCAAATTTCACTTGCATTAATTTTATGCGCATAATTTTGTTTTGAGCCAGCTTTGCAATACCACGACTACCTATCTTATAAATTAATGCTATCTTTTTAATAAAATTGTCATTTTTAGCCATTCTAGCTAAATAGTATTTCATCAATTAAAACATAGAACTTTTAAATTAGAAATTATTTTGTTGCTAAAAGTAGAAACTGGAAACAGTAGTAAATCCTTTTAAATCCTTAAAAAACTCATAACACATTATAATAACATTAATGTTTCTACATGCCATTGTTTATTTTGATGTTTTTCGTAACTTCATCAGTTTTTTAAGTAACAAAGTAACATCCTTTATTATTTTTTATTTTTTGGCATTCTAATTATCACCCCCAGCAAAAAAGTAAAGAAAATTCTATCGTTCAGTAGTTTCCACACAGGGGAAGCTTTGCAGTCTTAGCCGGGTTTCCGGCAGGCGTCCCGCACTCACGGGCCAAGGAAACCACCCACTCCCATTTCGGCTTTCGTTTACCCCCCCTACCCCCCTCGTGCGTCCCCCTAGTTTCCACCCAAAAAGGAAGCGGAAAAGTTTTAAACCCTGCTTCCGGCAGGCGCCCTGCCTCACTCCCCAAGGGTAAAACCCCCACCCCTCTCGGCATGGGGGTTTTTATCCCAAACCCTACCCCCCTCTTGCGTGCCCAGTAGTTTCCAAAAACAGGGGAAAAAGCGTGCAGTCTTAGCCGGGTTTCCCGGCAGGCCGCCCCCTGCATCACTCCCCAAGGAAAACCCCCCACTCCCCCTCGGCAGGGTTTACCCCACCCTCCCCACCCTCGTGCGTGCCCAGTATTTCCCAACCAGAGAAAGCGTGCAGTCTTACCTGTTTCCCCGGCCCAGGCCCCCCCCCCTGCACTCACTAAAAAGGTACAACCCACTCCCGCTCGGCATGCGTGTCCCCCAAACCCTACCCCCCCTCGTCCCCGGCCCAGTAGTTTCCACACAGAGGAAGGTGCCGGTCTTAGCCGGTTTTCCGGCGGGCCCCCCCCCTGCACCCCAATGCCAAGGTACACCCACCCCCCTCTCGGCAGGGGGGGCCCCCCACCCTACCCCCCGGCGTGCCCTTATTTTCCACACAGGGGAAAGCGGCAGTTTTACCCTTTGTTTCCCGGGGCAGGCGCCCCTGCACCCACTCCCAAGGTACACCCCCCCCCACTCGGCACGTGTACCCCACCCTCCCCAAACCCTCGTGCGTCCCCTTTATTTCCACACAGGGGGAAGGCGTGCAGTCTTAGCCTGTTTTCCGGGCGGGCCCGTCCCTGAACCACTGCCAAGGTACACCCACTCCCTCTGGAAATTGCGTGTCCCCCAAAACCCTCCCACCTCGTGGGGCCCCTTTTTATTTCCCAAACAAAAGGGGAGCGTGAAAGTCTTAGCCTGTTTCCGGGAGGCTTTCCCGGGCCACTCACTGCCAAGGTACCCCATTTCCCTCTGGGCATGCGGGGTACCCCACCCTACCCCCCCTCTTTCCGTCCCCCATAGTTTCCACACAGAGGAAGCGTGCAGCCCTTACCCGTTTTGGGGCAGGCGTCCCTGCCTCACTCCCAAAAGGTCCCCCCCTCCCTCTTCGGCATGCGTGTACCCCCCCCTACCCACCCTCGTGGTTGCCCAGTAGTTTCCACACAAAAGGAAAAGCCAGTCTTACCCTCCTTTCCGGCAGGCCCCCCCTTTGCACTCACTCCCAAAGGGGTAAAAAACCCACCCCCTCTCGGAAAGGGGGTGTACCCCACCCTACCCACCCTCGTGCTTTGCCCATTATTTTCCACACAGAAAAAAGCTTTGCGTTTTACCTGTTTCCCGGCGGGGCCTTTCCCTGCACCACTGCCAAGGTAAAACCCATTCCCTCTGGGCATGCGGGAAACCCCACCCTACCCACCCCGGGGCCTTTGCCCAGTATTTTTCCCACACAGGGGGAAGCGTGCATCTTAGCCTCTTCCGGAAAGGCGCCCCTGAAACTAAATCCCAAAGGTACACCCCCCTTCCCCTCGGCGGGGCGTGTACCCCACCCCTACCCACCCTCGTGCGTCCCCAGTATTTTTCCACACAGGGGAAAGCGCCCCCGTCTTGGGCCTGCTTCCGGCAGCGTCCCTGCACTCACCCCAAAGGAAACACCCACCCCCCCCGGGCTGCGTGTTCCCCCACCCTCCCCAAACCCTCGTCCCGTGCCCAGTAGTTCCACACAGAGGAAGCTTTTGCAGTCTTAGCCTGTTTCCGGCAGGGTCCCTGCACTCACTGCCAAGGTACACCCACTTTCCCTTCGGCATGCTTTGTACCCACCCTACCCACCCTCGTGCGTGCCCGTGGTGTTGTGACCCTCCCTAAACCCTTTTAACACTTACATGTACAAGATGGTTCCCCATACCCGCCATTGATGTGCGCTTTTTTTACACACTTACAAGTTTTGTATTTTAGTTGTGCTGTATTGCTTTTTCTTTTTCCATCAAACAATGTCCATAATTTACAAAGTATTGCAATGTGGAATTTTATTTAATTCAAAATTATTTATTTATTTATTACTAATAGCGGCTATTCTATAGTCAAAATTTTTTAATGTTTGCTTATGTTTATCTCCCGACCTGTAAACTTGTCTGTTATCAACATTTCATAAAATGAGATTATTAAAGTTAGAAACAATGTTCAAAAAGATGTGTCTTCCCCGGGGAATCGAACCCGGGTCCTCCGCCTTTACGTAGTGATGCTTTCCCTTACCAAGTATAAGCTAGGCTATCGGGGCACTAAATTTGCTGTATGTGTGATTTAAACTGATTTATACATGATGTTATGATGTCTTTAACCAAGGCATCTTGTAAAGTAGTCCAAGAAAACCCAGTTTTCTTATTGTGTGGACACATTCAAATTTGTAGATAACATTCGCCTTGAGTGTTTCCACAACATATGTATTAAGGACTTGCCCCTTCATGCACAAGGATTTACCGTCAAAAGTTGTGTCTCGTTAAAACTAAAAAAACTTGGAAATATTTATATGTTAAACCATTACCCTATTAGTAAAAGTAAAGCTGTATGCAAAAAAGGGGACAGTTGCGCCTGCAGACTTGCCTTCGAAAATTGGTATAGTTTGCTGCACCTCTGGACGTGCCACAAATGTAGACGCCTTTCATTGTTTGTAAAAGAAAAAAAATATTTTAAGTTTTAAGTAACATTATTCACCAACATAGCGAGAGCAAGGCAGGCTAGAAATGTGAAAAGGATGAATAAAAAATTGCAAAAAGGTGTTTTAAAAATAAAATAAATTTAAATTTTGAACTTGCAAACCTCTGCACAAACTGCTTTTGCTACCCTTTTGTCCACTACATATTTTGCCAGTTGATCATATAACTATAAGTTTCATATCTCAAAATACTCTTTAACTGCTATAATAATAATTTATTCATGATATTTGGGACATGTTTTTGCATGCATTTCGTTCCCATGGATCTACAAACATTATCCCGGCGTCCATTTTTGCGTCCGAAAGGGTCTTTGTCATGACGGGGTGCCCGGGTTTGCTGAGTAACCTAACTTGTGAAAAGTGTGTGACCTAACTAGCATGCCCTGGCATGGTCTAACAGCATTCAATCAAACCCAAGTAAAAGGGACCCGGGATGGAAGAAGGTTCTGTCCGCTGCTCGACGCAGAGCTGCCATCGCTTGTCTGCTTTGTGTACGCTCTACACTCTACGCAGGTAACACTAACACACCCCTTTTAACTACTATTGATTATGTATTTTTTAATATATGATAGAATTTAAACCCAAAATTATCATACATGTAGAGCGAGTTTTACTTCTACTATTCTCTTTTGAACTTATGCTTCTTGAAACATTAACTTACTTAGTTTGAGATGCTTACTCAAAGCTGATCGGACACTTCAGATATCAACCAGGCCTTACAGAAACTGGATCCCAACCAATCTATCCCCTAAACGAACGCTTGTCCTGAGATATCAGATCACGGGACTCCGATAAGTGATCTGATGATCTGTTGGGAGGCAAGGTTAGCAGATTTATAATCCTGTTTTAGCAGAAAATTAGCATACTTTTCGAGTTGCCCAAGTGAGCTGGCCAAATTTTATCGTCAAAGACCGTGGAAAAGAAACAGTCTGCAACTAATTTAGTTAATTCAGGGTTGCCACTTTCAAGGATTTTTAATGTGTCTCAAGGATACCAGGATTTTTTTTTCTACCATAATTAAAAAATACATGAAATTAATACTTACAATACTTTTAATACAGCCTAAAAATGATCAACAATAGGTAAGAAAAACATCTTTAAAGCCCCGGCTATAGTAATAAAAACCCCGAAAAACTAAAACGTTGATACATATTTCAAGAAAATTCAGATTCTTAGTCCAATGCAATAATACAAGAACCCACAAATTCTTAAACTTACCAGAGATATAGGATACAAAGCTTGTTTAAAAAGTGTCGGATGTAAAAAAACTTTTACGTCTGCCACCACAATTTTCAATGTTTTGTACAATAAAGATAGGTTAATGAGTACCCACAGTTGCTTAAACACACCACAAATAAGGATACAAAGCACCACAATCTGACACGTATTATTTAATGAAAGCCTGAAAATTAGATAATTCGTTCATGTAAAAAATTACGCAAAATACTAAATATCCATTTTCAAGGATTCTCAGGATTTTTAAGTAGTATCTCCCAAGGTTAAAAGTAGTTACTTGGTGGCAACCCTGAGCTAATTAATTCATAATTTATATTATTAGTGGCCCTTGACCTTGACCTTATCACCTCCAAATTTCCGATTACATTTTGGCGTTACGTGTACATTAGCAATCCCATATGATCCGGTCACGTGAGGGTTGGTGATTTGTACTGATCAGATGGGTTACAAATCACAGGTTTGTAAGGACCGATAGAGTTAAAACTTAAAAGAGAACGCAAGATGAAAATTAAATTAGTCAATTAGATAATATTGGAGAAGGGTTGACAGGTTGGGAAAACATAAGAGAACATAAAAGCTCAGCCTGAAGGGCTAGGGGGGACAAAAACTTTTCACCTGCTGATGACAACTGCAGCTAATTTAAAGTTGTTTGTTACCTTAATCCCGACACTAAAAATCAGCTAATTACATACAAACAAAAACACGACATAACCAAACCCGTGTAAGGGCCATGCAAGAAGTAAATTCTACAAGCATGTTGTTGTTGTTGTTGTTGTTGTTGGTTATATGTTGTGAGTTTTTTTTGTATGTAGTTAGCTGAATTTTAGGGCCACCATCCGCCTTAAGAGTCCCAGAAGAACGAAACGCGTTGTGGATTAAGGTAAAAACAACTTTAATTAGCTGCAGGTTGTCATCAGCAGGTGAAAGTTTTGTCGCCCCTAGCCCTTCAGGTTGAGCTTTATGTTCTCTATGTTTCCCAACCTGTCAACCCTTCCCCAATATTATCTAAAGTAGCCGGTTGGCCTTTTCCACACTTGTAATTTCTAATTAGTCAACTTAGTTAGTCTTCAAAGTATAGAATTATTTTAAAGTGTTATTTTGTATTAACTATTTAAATAGTAAATACAAGTTAATTACCTTGCCAATTTAATTTCAAAATATAAATAAAAAATGCACAAATATCTTACTATTATGCTAAGCTCAATTTTTTAATGGGCGTTTATTTTGCAGACATCGGGCAGTCAACATCTTCGTACGAACGTACCACGAGTTATGGGTTGCAAGAAGAAAAAAGTTGGTCAGGAAATCATGATTGAAGATCTCACTGTAAGTATATTTTATTTATTAAAATTCTATTCTGGCTCTCTCGTGTACATTGTACAGTAGTAAATGGCATCAAGCGTTTATTTATCGTTATTTACAGTTTTTTTGCCATATTGTAACATGGCATTAAATTAATTTAGTACATTGTTATAATATAATATTGTATTTACAATTACAGTAAAATAGTTTCAATTTATCAGAAAAAAGTATTATTATTATGTTAAAGTTTAGTGGAAAAGAGGTACTAACAGATATAATGACAAAACAGAACGGGGACAACAAAAATCTTGTCTTGTTTCTTTTAGTAAAGTATAGTTTGTACAACATGGTTTGTTTTCTGTGTTCTTTCCCGTTTCCGTCCTTTGTTCCACTGAACTAGCGCAGCCTTTGGTCTCCCATCTTATAACCCTCGGTTGTGCTCCAGTCTGTTTAAATTGTGTTTCAGCAATCATTTGAAGACTCTGAGCTTAAGAAGAGTGGGCGCTGAAGAGGAAGAGGGTAAACCCCATCCCCTAAATCAGCTTTGGGGACGACCTTCTGCCGTGGAGCGATGACAGAACGGAGTGGGGCATTTCAGGAAGACATTCTGTACATGTCCTATGCAGAGATTGTTTCCAAAGAGGTCGATTACAATGTGTGTCGTAGACTTATTAGTAGTACCTCTGTGATGTATGTAGCCCAACATTACAAAAAGATTGTTGATTGTTTTATGTCTTGGTACTTACACATAGACTCAAAAAATGTAATCAGAAATTGGAAACTCAACGAAGGGTTTGAACCCGTTGAAGATTGATGTTATGCTGAATAAATCGATCTCCTTCCCTGTGCTGTCTTTTACCCGTAATTATTACGATTTTCTCGATTATAGGTCGTCGTCAAGTAATGGCTACACCCCTATTGGACCCCTCAAATTTTAAAAAGTAGCATCTAAATACTAGTACTAGGAAACGCTCAGCTGACGCGTTGATAAGCGAGCACGTGCTAATAGCTAGACCCACATTGCACATTTTTTTTAAATTTTAAAATTGCGACGTTCGCTGTCCACAGGGCCCATGTTTCAAATATTATTTATTATTGCCAAGGTATTTGGGTAAACCCGTGTGTAAACCTTTACTTTGTGGATAAAATCCACCGCCATCTTGAAGACCTTGACTCCTTGGGAAAACTATTTAAACTCTTTGTTGACAAATAATAGACTGCTTCCTCGAAAGTATTTTGATTACTTCTAGGTGGCAGTGCATTAGAAACTTCGCGCGTCTTTTCGTTGCCATGGCAACGTTACTTTTGTAATAATGTAATTTCCATCTACACTACTTATCGGATCAAAATAAAATTAACATATTCGTGACCGGACGGACATTCTAAATGATTTGGCTATCTCAGATTTTGTCGCCGTTGAGTTTGAAAAAAAAACTTTCGATTAACTTTAATGTTACTTTTTAACTTTTTGAACGATTTTGCCACAAAACTAATGGCATTCAATTGAGAACAAAGCTTGCGGATGGTGAAAATTTCAACTCGATCCGAGCCTCCGTTCGACCGCTATCATGAGCCAAAAAAGCTGCACGACTTTCCGTTGCCATGGTAACCGTACTTTGTTATAATGTAATTTCCATCTACACTACTTATCGGATCAAAATAAAATTAACATATTCGTGACCGGACGGTCATTCTAAATGATTTTGCCATCTCAGATTTGTCGCCGTGAAGTTTAAAAAAAAAACTTTCGATTAACTTTAATGTAACTTTTTAACTTTTTGAACGATTTTGCCACAAAACTATGGCATTCAATCGAGAACAAAGCTTGCGGATGGTGAAAATTTCAACTCGATCCGAGCCTCCGTTCGAACGTTATCGCGAGACATACAAACAAACAAAAAAATAAAAAAAACAAACAAACAAACAAACAAACAAACAAACAAACAAACAAACAAAACAAACAAAAAACAAACAAAACAAACAAACCAGTGACTAATTTTTCCGGCAGAGTCAAATGGAAACCTCGCTTCGCTCGCTTAATTACAAATAGCTTCCATAATGGCCATTTTG